>CAMPDV010005300.1:0-31096 GCA_946699065.1 Loxodes magnus
AATAATAGAAAATGAGAAAGAGAGATAAGATTTCTTTTAAAAGTGAAGTAGAAAAGCAAGTAAAAGAGTCTGAGTTAGTTAAATGACAGTAATAATAGAAAATGAGAAAGAGAGATAAGATTTCTAAGAAAAGTGAAGTAGAAAAGCAAGTAAAAGAGTCTGAGTTAGTTAAATGACAGTAATAATAGAAAATGAGAAAGAGAGATAAGATTTCTAAGAAAAGTGAAGTAGAAAAGCAAGTAAAAGAGTCTGAGTTAGTTAAAATGACAGTAATAATAGAAAATGAGAAAGAGAGATAAGATTTCTTTTAAAATTGAAGTAGAAAAGCAAGTAAAAGAGTCTGAGTTAGTTAAATGACAGTAATAATAGAAAATGAGAAAGAGAGATAAGATTTCTTTTAAAAGTGAAGTAGAAAAGCAAGTAAAAGAGTCTGAGTTAGTTAAATGAAAGTAATAATAGAAAATGAGAAAGAGAGAATAAGATTTCTTTTTAAATTGAAGTAGAAAAGCAAGTAAAAGAGTCTGAGTAGTTAAATGACAGTAATAATAGAAAATGAGAAAGAGAGATAAGATTTCTATTAAAAGTGAAGTAGAAAAGCAAGTAAAAGAGTCTGAGTTAGGTAATTGACAGTAATGATAGAAAATGAGAAAGAGAGATAAGATTTCTTTTAAAGGCGAAGTAGAAAAGCAAGTAAAAGAGTCTGAGTTAGGTAATTGACAGTAATGATAGAAAATGAGAAAGAGAGATAAGATTTCTTTTAAAGGCGAAGTAGAAAAGCAAGTAAAAGAGTCTGAGTTAGGTAATTGACAGTAATAATAGAAAATGAGAAAGAGAGATAAGATTTCTTTTAAAGGCGAAGTAGAAAAGCAAGTAAAAGAGTCTGAGTTAGTTAAATGACAGTAATAATAGAAAATGAGAAAGAGAGATAAGATTTCTAAGAAAAGTGAAGTAGAAAAGCAAGTAAAAGAGTCTGAGTTAGTTAAATGACAGTAATAATAGAAAATGAGAAAGAGAGATAAGATTTCTTTTAAAAGTGAAGTAGAAAAGCAAGTAAAAGAGTCTGAGTTAGTTAAATGACAGTAATAATAGAAAATGAGAAAGAGAGATAAGATTTCTTTTAAAAGTGAAGTAGAAAAGCAAGTAAAAGAGTCTGAGTTAGGTAATTGAAAGTAATAATAGAAAAGGAGAAAGAGAGATAAGATTTCTTTTAAAGGCGAAGTAGAAAAGCAAGTAAAAGAGTCTGAGTTAGTTAAATGACAGTAATAATAGAAAATGAGAAAGAGAGATAAGATTTCTAAGAAAAGTGAAGTAGAAAAGCAAGTAAAAGAGTCTGAGTTAGGTAATTGACAGTAATAATAGAAAATGAGAAAGAGAGATAAGATTTCTTTTAAAAGTGAAGTAGAAAAGCAAGTAAAAGAGTCTGAGTTAGGTAATTGAAAGTAATAATAGAAAAGGAGAAAGAGAGATAAGATTTCTAATAAAGGCGAAGTAGAAAAGCAAGTAAAAGAGTCTGAGTTAGTTAAATGACAGTAATAATAGAAAATGAGAAAGAGAGATAAGATTTCTAAGAAAAGTGAAGTAGAAAAGCAAGTAAAAGAGTCTGAGTTAGTTAATTGACAGTAATAATAGAAAATGAGAAAGAGAGATAAGATTTCTTTTAAAAGTGAAGTAGAAAAGCAAGTAAAAGAGTCTGAGTTAGGTAATTGAAAGTAATAATAGAAAAGGAGAAAGAGAGATAAGATTTCTTTTAAAGGCGAAGTAGAAAAGCAAGTAAAAGAGTCTGAGTTAGTTAAATGACAGTAATAATAGAAAATGAGAAAGAGAGATAAGATTTCTAAGAAAAGTGAAGTAGAAAAGCAAGTAAAAGAGTCTGAGTTAGTTAAATGACAGTAATAATAGAAAATGAGAAAGAGAGATAAGATTTCTAAGAAAAGTGAAGTAGAAAAGCAAGTAAAAGAGTCTGAGTTAGTTAAATGACAGTAATAATAGAAAATGAGAAAGAGAGATAAGATTTCTTTTAAAAGTGAAGTAGAAAAGCAAGTAAAAGAGTCTGAGTTAGTTAAATGACAGTAATAATAGAAAATGAGAAAGAGAGATAAGATTTCTTTTAAAAGTGAAGTAGAAAAGCAAGTAAAAGAGTCTGAGTTAGGTAATTGAAAGTAATAATAGAAAAGGAGAAAGAGAGATAAGATTTCTTTTAAAGGCGAAGTAGAAAAGCAAGTAAAAGAGTCTGAGTTAGTTAAATGACAGTAATAATAGAAAATGAGAAAGAGAGATAAGATTTCTAAGAAAAGTGAAGTAGAAAAGCAAGTAAAAGAGTCTGAGTTAGTTAAATGACAGTAATAATAGAAAATGAGAAAGAGAGATAAGATTTCTTTTAAAAGTGAAGTAGAAAAGCAAGTAAAAGAGTCTGAGTTAGGTAATTGACAGGAATAATAGAAAATGAGAAAGAGAGATAAGATTTCTTTTAAAGGCGAAGTAGAAAAGCAAGTAAAAGAGTCTGAGTTAGGTAATTGACAGTAATAATAGAAAATGAGAAAGAGAGATAAGATTTCTAAGAAAAGTGAAGTAGAAAAGCAAGTAAAAGAGTCTGAGTTAGGTAATTGACAGTAATAATAGAAAATGAGAAAGAGAGATAAGATTTCTAAGAAAATTGAAGTAGAAAAGCAAGTAAAAGAGTCTGAGTTAGGTAAATGACAGTAATAATAGAAAATGAGAAAGAGAGATAAGATTTCTAAGAAAAGTGAAGTAGAAAAGCAAGTAAAAGAGTCTGAGTTAGTTAAATGACAGTAATAATAGAAAATGAGAAAGAGAGATAAGATTTCTAAGAAAATTGAAGTAGAAAAGCAAGTAAAAGAGTCTGAGTTAGGTAATTGAAAGTAATAATAGAAAAGGAGAAAGAGAGATAAGATTTCTAAGAAAAGTGAAGTAGAAAAGCAAGTAAAAGAGTCTGAGTTAGTTAAATGACAGTAATAATAGAAAATGAGAAAGAGAGATAAGATTTCTAAGAAAAGTGAAGTAGAAAAGCAAGTAAAAGAGTCTGAGTTAGTTAAATGACAGTAATAATAGAAAATGAGAAAGAGAGATAAGATTTCTAAGAAAAGTGAAGTAGAAAAGCAAGTAAAAGAGTCTGAGTTAGTTAAATGACAGTAATAATAGAAAATGAGAAAGAGAGATAAGATTTCTTTTAAAAGTGAAGTAGAAAAGCAAGTAAAAGAGTCTGAGTTAGTTAAATGACAGTAATAATAGAAAATGAGAAAGAGAGATAAGATTTCTATGAAAAGTGAAGTAGAAAAGCAAGTAAAAGAGTCTGAGTTAGTTAAATGACAGTAATAATAGAAAATGAGAAAGAGAGATAAGATTTCTTTTAAAATTGAAGTAGAAAAGCAAGTAAAAGAGTCTGAGTTAGTTAAATGACAGTAATAATAGAAAATGAGAAAGAGAGATAAGATTTCTAAGAAAAGTGAAGTAGAAAAGCAAGTAAAAGAGTCTGAGTTAGTTAAATGACAGTAATAATAGAAAATGAGAAAGAGAGATAAGATTTCTAAGAAAATTGAAGTAGAAAAGCAAGTAAAAGAGTCTGAGTTAGGTAATTGAAAGTAATAATAGAAAAGGAGAAAGAGAGATAAGATTTCTAATAAAAGTGAAGTAGAAAAGCAAGTAAAAGAGTCTGAGTTAGTTAAATGACAGTAATAATAGAAAATGAGAAAGAGAGATAAGATTTCTCGTAAAATTGAAGTAGAAAAGCAAGTAAAAGAGTCTGAGTTAGTTAAATGACAGTAATAATAGAAAATGAGAAAGAGAGATAAGATTTCTAATAAAATTGAAGTAGAAAAGCAAGTAAAAGAGTCTGAGTTAGTTAAATGACAGTAATAATAGAAAATGAGAAAGAGAGATAAGATTTCTTTTAAAAGTGAAGTAGAAAAGCAAGTAAAAGAGTCTGAGTTAGTTAAATGAAAGTAATAATAGAAAATGAGAAAGAGAGATAAGATTTCTAAGAAAATTGAAGTAGAAAAGCAAGTAAAAGAGTCTGAGTTAGTTAAATGACAGTAATAATAGAAAATGAGAAAGAGAGATAAGATTTCTAAGAAAATTGAAGTAGAAAAGCAAGTAAAAGAGTCTGAGTTAGGTAATTGAAAGTAATAATAGAAAAGGAGAAAGAGAGATAAGATTTCTTTTAAAGGCGAAGTAGAAAAGCAAGTAAAAGAGTCTGAGTTAGTTAAATGACAGTAATAATAGAAAATGAGAAAGAGAGATAAGATTTCTAAGAAAAGTGAAGTAGAAAAGCAAGTAAAAGAGTCTGAGTTAGTTAAATGACAGTAATAATAGAAAATGAGAAAGAGAGATAAGATTTCTAAGAAAAGTGAAGTAGAAAAGCAAGTAAAAGAGTCTGAGTTAGTTAAATGACAGTAATAATAGAAAATGAGAAAGAGAGATAAGATTTCTAAGAAAATTGAAGTAGAAAAGCAAGTAAAAGAGTCTGAGTTAGTTAAATGACAGTAATAATAGAAAATGAGAAAGAGAGATAAGATTTCTCGTAAAATTGAAGTAGAAAAGCAAGTAAAAGAGTCTGAGTTAGTTAAATGACAGTAATAATAGAAAATGAGAAAGAGAGATAAGATTTCTAAGAAAAGTGAAGTAGAAAAGCAAGTAAAAGAGTCTGAGTTAGGTAATTGACAGTAATAATAGAAAATGAGAAAGAGAGATAAGATTTCTAAGAAAAGTGAAGTAGAAAAGCAAGTAAAAGAGTCTGAGTTAGTTAAATGACAGTAATAATAGAAAATGAGAAAGAGAGATAAGATTTCTAAGAAAAGTGAAGTAGAAAAGCAAGTAAAAGAGTCTGAGTTAGGTAATTGACAGTAATAATAGAAAATGAGAAAGAGAGATAAGATTTCTTTTAAAAGTGAAGTAGAAAACCAAGTATAAGAGTCTGAGTTAGGTAATTGACAGTAATAATAGAAAATGAGAAAGAGAGATAAGATTTCTTTTAAAATTGAAGTAGAAAAGCAAGTAAAAGAGTCTGAGTTAGGTAATTGACAGTAATAATAGAAAATGAGAAAGAGAGATAAGATTTCTAAGAAAAGTGAAGTAGAAAAGCAAGTAAAAGAGTCTGAGTTAGTTAAATGACAGTAATAATAGAAAATGAGAAAGAGAGATAAGATTTCTTTTAAAATTGAAGTAGAAAAGCAAGTAAAAGAGTCTGAGTTAGGTAATTGACAGTAATAATAGAAAATGAGAAAGAGAGATAAGATTTCTAAGAAAAGTGAAGTAGAAAAGCAAGTAAAAGAGTCTGAGTTAGTTAAATGACAGTAATAATAGAAAATGAGAAAGAGAGATAAGATTTCTAAGAAAAGTGAAGTAGAAAAGCAAGTAAAAGAGTCTGAGTTAGTTAAATGACAGTAATAATAGAAAATGAGAAAGAGAGATAAGATTTCTTTTAAAGGCGAAGTAGAAAAGCAAGTAAAAGAGTCTGAGTTAGTTAAATGACAGTAATAATAGAAAATGAGAAAGAGAGATAAGATTTCTAAGAAAAGTGAAGTAGAAAAGCAAGTAAAAGAGTCTGAGTTAGTTAAATGACAGTAATAATAGAAAATGAGAAAGAGAGATAAGATTTCTAAGAAAAGTGAAGTAGAAAAGCAAGTAAAAGAGTCTGAGTTAGTTAAATGACAGTAATAATAGAAAATGAGAAAGAGAGATAAGATTTCTAAGAAAATTGAAGTAGAAAAGCAAGTAAAAGAGTCTGAGTTAGTTAAATGACAGTAATAATAGAAAATGAGAAAGAGAGATAAGATTTCTCGTAAAATTGAAGTAGAAAAGCAAGTAAAAGAGTCTGAGTTAGGTAATTGACAGTAATAATAGAAAATGAGAAAGAGAGATAAGATTTCTAAGAAAAGTGAAGTAGAAAAGCAAGTAAAAGAGTCTGAGTTAGTTAATTGACAGTAATAATAGAAAATGAGAAAGAGAGATAAGATTTCTTTTAAAATTGAAGTAGAAAAGCAAGTAAAAGAGTCTGAGTTAGGTAATTGACAGTAATAATAGAAAATGAGAAAGAGAGATAAGATTTCTTTTAAAAGTGAAGTAGAAAAGCAAGTAAAAGAGTCTGAGTTAGGTAATTGACAGTAATAATAGAAAATGAGAAAGAGAGATAAGATTTCTAAGAAAAGTGAAGTAGAAAAGCAAGTAAAAGAGTCTGAGTTAGTTAATTGACAGTAATAATAGAAAATGAGAAAGAGAGATAAGATTTCTTTTAAAAGTGAAGTAGAAAAGCAAGTAAAAGAGTCTGAGTTAGTTAAATGACAGTAATAATAGAAAATGAGAAAGAGAGATAAGATTTCTTTTAAAAGTGAAGTAGAAAAGCAAGTAAAAGAGTCTGAGTTAGTTAAATGACAGTAATAATAGAAAATGAGAAAGAGAGATAAGATTTCTTTTAAAGGCGAAGTAGAAAAGCAAGTAAAAGAGTCTTAGTAAGGTAATTGAAAGTGATAATAGAAAAGGAGAAAGAGAGATAAAATTTCTATTAAAAGTGAAGTAGAAAAGCAAGTAAAAGAGTCTGAGTTAGTTAAATGACAGTAATAATAGAAAATGAGAAAGAGAGATAAGATTTCTAAGAAAATTGAAGTAGAAAAGCAAGTAAAAGAGTCTGAGTTAGGTAATTGACAGTAATAATAGAAAATGAGAAAGAGAGATAAGATTTCTTTTAAAATTGAAGTAGAAAAGCAAGTAAAAGAGTCTGAGTTAGTTAAATGACAGTAATAATAGAAAATGAGAAAGAGAGATAAGATTTCTAAGAAAAGTGAAGTAGAAAAGCAAGTAAAAGAGTCTGAGTTAGTTAAATGACAGTAATAATAGAAAATGAGAAAGAGAGATAAGATTTCTTTTAAAATTGAAGTAGAAAAGCAAGTAAAAGAGTCTGAGTTAGTTAAATGACAGTAATAATAGAAAATGAGAAAGAGAGATAAGATTTCTTTTAAAAGTGAAGTAGAAAACCAAGTATAAGAGTCTGAGTTAGGTAATTGACAGTAATAATAGAAAATGAGAAAGAGAGATAAGATTTCTAATAAAATTGAAGTAGAAAAGCAAGTAAAAGAGTCTGAGTTAGTTAAATGACAGTAATAATAGAAAATGAGAAAGAGAGATAAGATTTCTAAGAAAATTGAAGTAGAAAAGCAAGTAAAAGAGTCTGAGTTAGGTAATTGACAGTAATGATAGAAAATGAGAAAGAGAGATAAGATTTCTTTTAAAATTGAAGTAGAAAAGCAAGTAAAAGAGTCTGAGTTAGGTAATTGACAGTAATAATAGAAAATGAGAAAGAGAGATAAGATTTCTCGTAAAATTGAAGTAGAAAAGCAAGTAAAAGAGTCTGAGTTAGGTAATTGACAGTAATGATAGAAAATGAGAAAGAGAGATAAGATTTCTTTTAAAGGCGAAGTAGAAAAGCAAGTAAAAGAGTCTGAGTTAGGTAATTGAAAGTAATGATAGAAAATGAGAAAGAGAGATAAGATTTCTATTAAAAGTGAAGTAGAAAAGCAAGTAAAAGAGTCTGAGTTAGGTAATTGACAGTAATAATAGAAAATGAGAAAGAGAGATAAGATTTCTAATAAAATTGAAGTAGAAAAGCAAGTAAAAGAGTCTGAGTTAGGTAATTGACAGTAATAATAGAAAATGAGAAAGAGAGATAAGATTTCTTTTAAAGGCGAAGTAGAAAAGCAAGTAAAAGAGTCTGAGTTAGGTAATTGAAAGTAATGATAGAAAATGAGAAAGAGAGATAAGATTTCTATTAAAAGTGAAGTAGAAAAGCAAGTAAAAGAGTCTGAGTTAGGTAATTGACAGTAATAATAGAAAATGAGAAAGAGAGATAAGATTTCTCGTAAAATTGAAGTAGAAAAGCAAGTAAAAGAGTCTGAGTTAGTTAAATGACAGTAATAATAGAAAATGAGAAAGAGAGATAAGATTTCTAAGAAAAGTGAAGTAGAAAAGCAAGTAAAAGAGTCTGAGTTAGGTAATTGACAGTAATGATAGAAAATGAGAAAGAGAGATAAGATTTCTTTTAAAATTGAAGTAGAAAAGCAAGTAAAAGAGTCTGAGTTAGTTAAATGACAGTAATAATAGAAAATGAGAAAGAGAGATAAGATTTCTAAGAAAAGTGAAGTAGAAAAGCAAGTAAAAGAGTCTGAGTTAGTTAAATGACAGTAATAATAGAAAATGAGAAAGAGAGATAAGATTTCTAAGAAAAGTGAAGTAGAAAAGCAAGTAAAAGAGTCTGAGTTAGTTAAATGACAGTAATAATAGAAAATGAGAAAGAGAGATAAGATTTCTTTTAAAGGCGAAGTAGAAAAGCAAGTAAAAGAGTCTGAGTTAGGTAATTGACAGTAATAATAGAAAATGATAAAGAGAGATAAGATTTCTCGTAAAATTGAAGTAGAAAAGTAAGTAAAAGAGTCTGAGTTAGTTAAATGACAGTAATAATAGAAAATGAGAAAGAGAGATAAGATTTCTAAGAAAAGTGAAGTAGAAAAGCAAGTAAAAGAGTCTGAGTTAGTTAAATGACAGTAATAATAGAAAATGAGAAAGAGAGATAAGATTTCTTTTAAAATTGAAGTAGAAAAGCAAGTAAAAGAGTCTGAGTTAGTTAAATGACAGTAATAATAGAAAATGAGAAAGAGAGATAAGATTTCTTTTAAAAGTGAAGTAGAAAACCAAGTATAAGAGTCTGAGTTAGGTAATTGACAGTAATAATAGAAAATGAGAAAGAGAGATAAGATTTCTCGTAAAATTGAAGTAGAAAAGCAAGTAAAAGAGTCTGAGTTAGTTAAATGACAGTAATAATAGAAAATGAGAAAGAGAGATAAGATTTCTAAGAAAAGTGAAGTAGAAAAGCAAGTAAAAGAGTCTGAGTTAGTTAAATGACAGTAATAATAGAAAATGAGAAAGAGAGATAAGATTTCTAAGAAAAGTGAAGTAGAAAAGCAAGTAAAAGAGTCTGAGTTAGTTAAATGACAGTAATAATAGAAAATGAGAAAGAGAGATAAGATTTCTAAGAAAAGTGAAGTAGAAAAGCAAGTAAAAGAGTCTGAGTTAGTTAAATGACAGTAATAATAGAAAATGAGAAAGAGAGATAAGATTTCTAATAAAATTGAAGTAGAAAAGCAAGTAAAAGAGTCTGAGTTAGTTAAATGACAGTAATAATAGAAAATGAGAAAGAGAGATAAGATTTCTTTTAAAAGTGAAGTAGAAAAGCAAGTAAAAGAGTCTGAGTTAGTTAAATGAAAGTAATAATAGAAAATGAGAAAGAGAGATAAGATTTCTAAGAAAATTGAAGTAGAAAAGCAAGTAAAAGAGTCTGAGTTAGTTAAATGACAGTAATAATAGAAAATGAGAAAGAGAGATAAGATTTCTAAGAAAATTGAAGTAGAAAAGCAAGTAAAAGAGTCTGAGTTAGGTAATTGAAAGTAATAATAGAAAAGGAGAAAGAGAGATAAGATTTCTTTTAAAGGCGAAGTAGAAAAGCAAGTAAAAGAGTCTGAGTTAGTTAAATGACAGTAATAATAGAAAATGAGAAAGAGAGATAAGATTTCTAAGAAAAGTGAAGTAGAAAAGCAAGTAAAAGAGTCTGAGTTAGTTAAATGACAGTAATAATAGAAAATGAGAAAGAGAGATAAGATTTCTAAGAAAATTGAAGTAGAAAAGCAAGTAAAAGAGTCTGAGTTAGTTAAATGACAGTAATAATAGAAAATGAGAAAGAGAGATAAGATTTCTAATAAAAGTGAAGTAGAAAAGCAAGTAAAAGAGTCTGAGTTAGTTAAATGACAGTAATAATAGAAAATGAGAAAGAGAGATAAGATTTCTCGTAAAATTGAAGTAGAAAAGCAAGTAAAAGAGTCTGAGTTAGTTAAATGACAGTAATAATAGAAAATGAGAAAGAGAGATAAGATTTCTAAGAAAAGTGAAGTAGAAAAGCAAGTAAAAGAGTCTGAGTTAGGTAATTGACAGTAATAATAGAAAATGAGAAAGAGAGATAAGATTTCTTTTAAAAGTGAAGTAGAAAACCAAGTATAAGAGTCTGAGTTAGGTAATTGACAGTAATAATAGAAAATGAGAAAGAGAGATAAGATTTCTTTTAAAATTGAAGTAGAAAAGCAAGTAAAAGAGTCTGAGTTAGGTAATTGACAGTAATAATAGAAAATGAGAAAGAGAGATAAGATTTCTAAGAAAAGTGAAGTAGAAAAGCAAGTAAAAGAGTCTGAGTTAGTTAAATGACAGTAATAATAGAAAATGAGAAAGAGAGATAAGATTTCTTTTAAAATTGAAGTAGAAAAGCAAGTAAAAGAGTCTGAGTTAGTTAAATGACAGTAATAATAGAAAATGAGAAAGAGAGATAAGATTTCTATTAAAAGTGAAGTAGAAAAGCAAGTAAAAGAGTCTGAGTTAGTTAAATGACAGTAATAATAGAAAATGAGAAAGAGAGATAAGATTTCTAAGAAAATTGAAGTAGAAAAGCAAGTAAAAGAGTCTGAGTTAGTTAAATGACAGTAATAATAGAAAATGAGAAAGAGAGATAAGATTTCTTTTAAAATTGAAGTAGAAAAGCAAGTAAAAGAGTCTGAGTTAGTTAAATGACAGTAATAATAGAAAATGAGAAAGAGAGATAAGATTTCTAAGAAAATTGAAGTAGAAAAGCAAGTAAAAGAGTCTGAGTTAGGTAATTGACAGTAATAATAGAAAATGAGAAAGAGAGATAAGATTTCTAAGAAAAGTGAAGTAGAAAAGCAAGTAAAAGAGTCTGAGTTAGTTAAATGACAGTAATAATAGAAAATGAGAAAGAGAGATAAGATTTCTTTTAAAATTGAAGTAGAAAAGCAAGTAAAAGAGTCTGAGTTCGTTAAATGACAGTAATAATAGAAAATGAGAAAGAGAGATAAGATTTCTATTAAAAGTGAAGTAGAAAAGCAAGTAAAAGAGTCTGAGTTAGTTAAATGACAGTAATAATAGAAAATGAGAAAGAGAGATAAGATTTCTAAGAAAATTGAAGTAGAAAAGCAAGTAAAAGAGTCTGAGTTAGTTAAATGACAGTAATAATAGAAAATGAGAAAGAGAGATAAGATTTCTTTTAAAATTGAAGTAGAAAAGCAAGTAAAAGAGTCTGAGTTAGTTAAATGACAGTAATAATAGAAAATGAGAAAGAGAGATAAGATTTCTAAGAAAATTGAAGTAGAAAAGCAAGTAAAAGAGTCTGAGTTAGTTAAATGACAGTAATAATAGAAAATGAGAAAGAGAGATAAGATTTCTCGTAAAATTGAAGTAGAAAAGCAAGTAAAAGAGTCTGAGTTAGGTAATTGACAGTAATAATAGAAAATGAGAAAGAGAGATAAGATTTCTAAGAAAAGTGAAGTAGAAAAGCAAGTAAAAGAGTCTGAGTTAGGTAATTGACAGTAATAATAGAAAATGAGAAAGAGAGATAAGATTTCTATTAAAAGTGAAGTAGAAAAGCAAGTAAAAGAGTCTGAGTTAGTTAAATGACAGTAATAATAGAAAATGAGAAAGAGAGATAAGATTTCTCGTAAAATTGAAGTAGAAAAGCAAGTAAAAGAGTCTGAGTTAGTTAAATGACAGTAATAATAGAAAATGAGAAAGAGAGATAAGATTTCTAAGAAAATTGAAGTAGAAAAGCAAGTAAAAGAGTCTGAGTTAGTTAAATGACAGTAATAATAGAAAATGAGAAAGAGAGATAAGATTTCTCGTAAAATTGAAGTAGAAAAGCAAGTAAAAGAGTCTGAGTTAGGTAATTGAAAGTAATAATAGAAAATGAGAAAGAGAGATAAGATTTCTAAGAAAAGTGAAGTAGAAAAGCAAGTAAAAGAGTCTGAGTTAGTTAATTGACAGTAATAATAGAAAATGAGAAAGAGAGATAAGATTTCTTTTAAAATTGAAGTAGAAAAGCAAGTAAAAGAGTCTGAGTTAGGTAATTGACAGTAATAATAGAAAATGAGAAAGAGAGATAAGATTTCTTTTAAAAGTGAAGTAGAAAAGCAAGTAAAAGAGTCTGAGTTAGGTAATTGACAGTAATAATAGAAAATGAGAAAGAGAGATAAGATTTCTAAGAAAATTGAAGTAGAAAAGCAAGTAAAAGAGTCTGAGTTAGGTAATTGACAGTAATAATAGAAAATGAGAAAGAGAGATAAGATTTCTTTTAAAAGTGAAGTAGAAAAGCAAGTAAAAGAGTCTGAGTTAGTTAAATGACAGTAATAATAGAAAATGAGAAAGAGAGATAAGATTTCTTTTAAAAGTGAAGTAGAAAAGCAAGTAAAAGAGTCTGAGTTCGTTAAATGACAGTAATAATAGAAAATGAGAAAGAGAGATAAGATTTCTTTTAAAGGCGAAGTAGAAAAGCAAGTAAAAGAGTCTTAGTAAGGTAATTGAAAGTGATAATAGAAAAGGAGAAAGAGAGATAAAATTTCTATTAAAAGTGAAGTAGAAAAGCAAGTAAAAGAGTCTGAGTTAGTTAAATGACAGTAATAATAGAAAATGAGAAAGAGAGATAAGATTTCTAAGAAAATTGAAGTAGAAAAGCAAGTAAAAGAGTCTGAGTTAGTTAAATGACAGTAATAATAGAAAATGAGAAAGAGAGATAAGATTTCTTTTAAAATTGAAGTAGAAAAGCAAGTAAAAGAGTCTGAGTTAGTTAAATGACAGTAATAATAGAAAATGAGAAAGAGAGATAAGATTTCTAAGAAAAGTGAAGTAGAAAAGCAAGTAAAAGAGTCTGAGTTAGTTAAATGACAGTAATAATAGAAAATGAGAAAGAGAGATAAGATTTCTTTTAAAATTGAAGTAGAAAAGCAAGTAAAAGAGTCTGAGTTAGTTAAATGACAGTAATAATAGAAAATGAGAAAGAGAGATAAGATTTCTTTTAAAAGTGAAGTAGAAAAGCAAGTAAAAGAGTCTGAGTTCGTTAAATGACAGTAATAATAGAAAATGAGAAAGAGAGATAAGATTTCTTTTAAAGGCGAAGTAGAAAAGCAAGTAAAAGAGTCTGAGTTAGTTAAATGACAGTAATAATAGAAAATGAGAAAGAGAGATAAGATTTCTAAGAAAAGTGAAGTAGAAAAGCAAGTAAAAGAGTCTGAGTTAGGTAATTGACAGTAATAATAGAAAATGAGAAAGAGAGATAAGATTTCTTTTAAAGGCGAAGTAGAAAAGCAAGTAAAAGAGTCTTAGTAAGGTAATTGAAAGTGATAATAGAAAAGGAGAAAGAGAGATAAAATTTCTATTAAAAGTGAAGTAGAAAAGCAAGTAAAAGAGTCTGAGTTAGTTAAATGACAGTAATAATAGAAAATGAGAAAGAGAGATAAGATTTCTAAGAAAATTGAAGTAGAAAAGCAAGTAAAAGAGTCTGAGTTAGTTAAATGACAGTAATAATAGAAAATGAGAAAGAGAGATAAGATTTCTTTTAAAATTGAAGTAGAAAAGCAAGTAAAAGAGTCTGAGTTAGTTAAATGACAGTAATAATAGAAAATGAGAAAGAGAGATAAGATTTCTAAGAAAAGTGAAGTAGAAAAGCAAGTAAAAGAGTCTGAGTTAGTTAAATGACAGTAATAATAGAAAATGAGAAAGAGAGATAAGATTTCTTTTAAAATTGAAGTAGAAAAGCAAGTAAAAGAGTCTGAGTTAGTTAAATGACAGTAATAATAGAAAATGAGAAAGAGAGATAAGATTTCTAAGAAAAGTGAAGTAGAAAAGCAAGTAAAAGAGTCTGAGTTAGTTAAATGACAGTAATAATAGAAAATGAGAAAGAGAGATAAGATTTCTTTTAAAGGCGAAGTAGAAAAGCAAGTAAAAGAGTCTGAGTTAGTTAAATGACAGTAATAATAGAAAATGAGAAAGAGAGATAAGATTTCTAAGAAAAGTGAAGTAGAAAAGCAAGTAAAAGAGTCTGAGTTAGGTAATTGACAGTAATAATAGAAAATGAGAAAGAGAGATAAGATTTCTTTTAAAATTGAAGTAGAAAAGCAAGTAAAAGAGTCTGAGTTAGGTAATTGACAGTAATAATAGAAAATGAGAAAGAGAGATAAGATTTCTTTTAAAACTGAAGTAGAAAAGCAAGTAAAAGAGTCTGAGTTAGGTAATTGACAGTAATAATAGAAAATGAGAAAGAGAGATAAGATTTCTAAGAAAAGTGAAGTAGAAAAGCAAGTAAAAGAGTCTGAGTTAGTTAAATGACAGTAATAATAGAAAATGAGAAAGAGAGATAAGATTTCTAAGAAAAGTGAAGTAGAAAAGCAAGTAAAAGAGTCTGAGTTAGTTAAATGACAGTAATAATAGAAAATGAGAAAGAGAGATAAGATTTCTAATAAAAGTGAAGTAGAAAAGCAAGTAAAAGAGTCTGAGTTAGGTAATTGACAGTAATGATAGAAAATGAGAAAGAGAGATAAGATTTCTTTTAAAGGCGAAGTAGAAAAGCAAGTAAAAGAGTCTGAGTTAGTTAAATGACAGTAATAATAGAAAATGAGAAAGAGAGATAAGATTTCTTTTAAAAGTGAAGTAGAAAAGCAAGTAAAAGAGTCTGAGTTAGTTAAATGACAGTAATAATAGAAAATGAGAAAGAGAGATAAGATTTCTTTTAAAATTGAAGTAGAAAAGCAAGTATAAGAGTCTGAGTTAGGTAATTGACAGTAATAATAGAAAATGAGAAAGAGAGATAAGATTTCTCGTAAAATTGAAGTAGAAAAGCAAGTATAAGAGTCTGAGTTAGGTAATTGACAGTAATAATAGAAAATGAGAAAGAGAGATAAGATTTCTTTTAAAAGTGAAGTAGAAAACCAAGTATAAGAGTCTGAGTTAGGTAATTGAAAGTAATAATAGAAAATGAGAAAGAGAGATAAGATTTCTAAGAAAAGTGAAGTAGAAAAGCAAGTAAAAGAGTCTGAGTTAGTTAAATGACAGTAATAATAGAAAATGAGAAAGAGAGATAAGATTTCTAAGAAAAGTGAAGTAGAAAAGCAAGTAAAAGAGTCTGAGTTAGTTAAATGACAGTAATAATAGAAAATGAGAAAGAGAGATAAGATTTCTTTTAAAAGTGAAGTAGAAAACCAAGTATAAGAGTCTGAGTTAGGTAATTGACAGTAATAATAGAAAATGAGAAAGAGAGATAAGATTTCTAATAAAATTGAAGTAGAAAAGCAAGTAAAAGAGTCTGAGTTAGTTAAATGACAGTAATAATAGAAAATGAGAAAGAGAGATAAGATTTCTAAGAAAATTGAAGTAGAAAAGCAAGTAAAAGAGTCTGAGTTAGGTAATTGACAGTAATGATAGAAAATGAGAAAGAGAGATAAGATTTCTTTTAAAATTGAAGTAGAAAAGCAAGTAAAAGAGTCTGAGTTAGGTAATTGACAGTAATAATAGAAAATGAGAAAGAGAGATAAGATTTCTCGTAAAATTGAAGTAGAAAAGCAAGTAAAAGAGTCTGAGTTAGGTAATTGCCAGTAATGATAGAAAATGAGAAAGAGAGATAAGATTTCTCGTAAAATTGAAGTAGAAAAGCAAGTAAAAGAGTCTGAGTTAGTTAAATGACAGTAATAATAGAAAATGAGAAAGAGAGATAAGATTTCTAAGAAAAGTGAAGTAGAAAAGCAAGTAAAAGAGTCTGAGTTAGTTAAATGACAGTAATAATAGAAAATGAGAAAGAGAGATAAGATTTCTTTTAAAAGTGAAGTAGAAAAGCAAGTAAAAGAGTCTGAGTTAGTTAAATGACAGTAATAATAGAAAATGAGAAAGAGAGATAAGATTTCTAATAAAATTGAAGTAGAAAAGCAAGTAAAAGAGTCTGAGTTAGTTAAATGACAGTAATAATAGAAAATGAGAAAGAGAGATAAGATTTCTCGTAAAATTGAAGTAGAAAAGCAAGTAAAAGAGTCTGAGTTAGTTAAATGACAGTAATAATAGAAAATGAGAAAGAGAGATAAGATTTCTTTTAAAAGTGAAGTAGAAAACCAAGTATAAGAGTCTGAGTTAGGTAATTGACAGTAATAATAGAAAATGAGAAAGAGAGATAAGATTTCTAAGAAAATTGAAGTAGAAAAGCAAGTAAAAGAGTCTGAGTTAGTTAAATGACAGTAATAATAGAAAATGAGAAAGAGAGATAAGATTTCTAAGAAAAGTGAAGTAGAAAAGCAAGTAAAAGAGTCTGAGTTAGTTAAATGACAGTAATAATAGAAAATGAGAAAGAGAGATAAGATTTCTAATAAAATTGAAGTAGAAAAGCAAGTAAAAGAGTCTGAGTTAGTTAAATGACAGTAATAATAGAAAATGAGAAAGAGAGATAAGATTTCTAATAAAATTGAAGTAGCAAAGCAAGTAAAAGAGTCTGAGTTAGTTAAATGACAGTAATAATAGAAAATGAGAAAGAGAGATAAGATTTCTAAGAAAATTGAAGTAGAAAAGCAAGTAAAAGAGTCTGAGTTAGGTAATTGACAGTAATGATAGAAAATGAGAAAGAGAGATAAGATTTCTTTTAAAATTGAAGTAGAAAAGCAAGTAAAAGAGTCTGAGTTAGGTAATTGACAGTAATAATAGAAAATGAGAAAGAGAGATAAGATTTCTCGTAAAATTGAAGTAGAAAAGCAAGTAAAAGAGTCTGAGTTAGGTAATTGCCAGTAATGATAGAAAATGAGAAAGAGAGATAAGATTTCTCGTAAAATTGAAGTAGAAAAGCAAGTAAAAGAGTCTGAGTTAGTTAAATGACAGTAATAATAGAAAATGAGAAAGAGAGATAAGATTTCTAAGAAAAGTGAAGTAGAAAAGCAAGTAAAAGAGTCTGAGTTAGTTAAATGACAGTAATAATAGAAAATGAGAAAGAGAGATAAGATTTCTTTTAAAAGTGAAGTAGAAAAGCAAGTAAAAGAGTCTGAGTTAGTTAAATGACAGTAATAATAGAAAATGAGAAAGAGAGATAAGATTTCTAATAAAATTGAAGTAGAAAAGCAAGTAAAAGAGTCTGAGTTAGTTAAATGACAGTAATAATAGAAAATGAGAAAGAGAGATAAGATTTCTCGTAAAATTGAAGTAGAAAAGCAAGTAAAAGAGTCTGAGTTAGTTAAATGACAGTAATAATAGAAAATGAGAAAGAGAGATAAGATTTCTTTTAAAAGTGAAGTAGAAAACCAAGTATAAGAGTCTGAGTTAGGTAATTGACAGTAATAATAGAAAATGAGAAAGAGAGATAAGATTTCTAAGAAAATTGAAGTAGAAAAGCAAGTAAAAGAGTCTGAGTTAGTTAAATGACAGTAATAATAGAAAATGAGAAAGAGAGATAAGATTTCTAAGAAAAGTGAAGTAGAAAAGCAAGTAAAAGAGTCTGAGTTAGTTAAATGACAGTAATAATAGAAAATGAGAAAGAGAGATAAGATTTCTAATAAAATTGAAGTAGAAAAGCAAGTAAAAGAGTCTGAGTTAGTTAAATGACAGTAATAATAGAAAATGAGAAAGAGAGATAAGATTTCTAATAAAATTGAAGTAGCAAAGCAAGTAAAAGAGTCTGAGTTAGTTAAATGACAGTAATAATAGAAAATGAGAAAGAGAGATAAGATTTCTTTTAAAAGTGAAGTAGAAAAGCAAGTAAAAGAGTCTGAGTTAGTTAAATGACAGTAATAATAGAAAATGAGAAAGAGAGATAAGATTTCTAAGAAAATTGAAGTAGAAAAGCAAGTAAAAGAGTCTGAGTTAGGTACTTGACAGTAATAATAGAAAATGAGAAAGAGAGATAAGATTTCTTTTAAAAGTGAAGTAGAAAACCAAGTATAAGAGTCTGAGTTAGGTAATTGACAGTAATAATAGAAAATGAGAAAGAGAGATAAGATTTCTAATAAAATTGAAGTAGAAAAGCAAGTAAAAGAGTCTGAGTTAGGTAATTGACAGTAATAATAGAAAATGAGAAAGAGAGATAAGATTTCTTTTAAAATTGAAGTAGAAAAGCAAGTAAAAGAGTCTGAGTTAGGTAATTGACAGTAATAATAGAAAATGAGAAAGAGAGATAAGATTTCTTTTAAAATTGAAGTAGAAAAGCAAGTATAAGAGTCTGAGTTAGGTAATTGACAGTAATAATAGAAAATGAGAAAGAGAGATAAGATTTCTCGTAAAATTGAAGTAGAAAAGCAAGTAAAAGAGTCTGAGTTAGTTAAATGACAGTAATAATAGAAAATGAGAAAGAGAGATAAGATTTCTAAGAAAAGTGAAGTAGAAAAGCAAGTAAAAGAGTCTGAGTTAGTTAAATGACAGTAATAATAGAAAATGAGAAAGAGAGATAAGATTTCTTTTAAAAGTGAAGTAGAAAAGCAAGTAAAAGAGTCTGAGTTAGGTAATTGACAGTAATAATAGAAAATGAGAAAGAGAGATAAGATTTCTTTTAAAATTGAAGTAGAAAAGCAAGTAAAAGAGTCTGAGTTAGGTAATTGACAGTAATAATAGAAAATGAGAAAGAGAGATAAGATTTCTAAGAAAAGTGAAGTAGAAAAGCAAGTAAAAGAGTCTGAGTTAGTTAAATGACAGTAATAATAGAAAATGAGAAAGAGAGATAAGATTTCTAAGAAAAGTGAAGTAGAAAAGCAAGTAAAAGAGTCTGAGTTAGTTAAATGACAGTAATAATAGAAAATGAGAAAGAGAGATAAGATTTCTAATAAAAGTGAAGTAGAAAAGCAAGTAAAAGAGTCTGAGTTAGGTAATTGACAGTAATGATAGAAAATGAGAAAGAGAGATAAGATTTCTTTTAAAGGCGAAGTAGAAAAGCAAGTAAAAGAGTCTGAGTTAGTTAAATGACAGTAATAATAGAAAATGAGAAAGAGAGATAAGATTTCTTTTAAAAGTGAAGTAGAAAAGCAAGTAAAAGAGTCTGAGTTAGTTAAATGACAGTAATAATAGAAAATGAGAAAGAGAGATAAGATTTCTTTTAAAATTGAAGTAGAAAAGCAAGTAAAAGAGTCTGAGTTAGTTAAATGACAGTAATAATAGAAAATGAGAAAGAGAGATAAGATTTCTAAGAAAAGTGAAGTAGAAAAGCAAGTAAAAGAGTCTGAGTTAGGTAATTGACAGTAATAATAGAAAATGAGAAAGAGAGATAAGATTTCTTTTAAAAGTGAAGTAGAAAAGCAAGTAAAAGAGTCTGAGTTAGGTAATTGACAGTAATAATAGAAAATGAGAAAGAGAGATAAGATTTCTTTTAAAATTGAAGTAGAAAAGCAAGTAAAAGAGTCTGAGTTAGGTAATTGACAGTAATAATAGAAAATGAGAAAGAGAGATAAGATTTCTTTTAAAATTGAAGTAGAAAAGCAAGTAAAAGAGTCTGAGTTAGGTAATTGACAGTAATAATAGAAAATGAGAAAGAGAGATAAGATTTCTTTTAAAATTGAAGTAGAAAAGCAAGTATAAGAGTCTGAGTTAGGTAATTGACAGTAATAATAGAAAATGAGAAAGAGAGATAAGATTTCTAATAAAAGTGAAGTAGAAAAGCAAGTAAAAGAGTCTGAGTTAGTTAAATGACAGTAATAATAGAAAATGAGAAAGAGAGATAAGATTTCTTTTAAAAGTGAAGTAGAAAAGCAAGTAAAAGAGTCTGAGTTAGGTAATTGACAGTAATAATAGAAAATGAGAAAGAGAGATAAGATTTCTTTTAAAATTGAAGTAGAAAAGCAAGTAAAAGAGTCTGAGTTAGGTAATTGACAGTAATAATAGAAAATGAGAAAGAGAGATAAGATTTCTTTTAAAATTGAAGTAGAAAAGCAAGTAAAAGAGTCTGAGTTAGGTAATTGACAGTAATAATAGAAAATGAGAAAGAGAGATAAGATTTCTAAGAAAAGTGAAGTAGAAAAGCAAGTAAAAGAGTCTGAGTTAGTTAAATGACAGTAATAATAGAAAATGAGAAAGAGAGATAAGATTTCTAAGAAAAGTGAAGTAGAAAAGCAAGTAAAAGAGTCTGAGTTAGTTAAATGACAGTAATAATAGAAAATGAGAAAGAGAGATAAGATTTCTAATAAAAGTGAAGTAGAAAAGCAAGTAAAAGAGTCTGAGTTAGGTAATTGACAGTAATGATAGAAAATGAGAAAGAGAGATAAGATTTCTTTTAAAGGCGAAGTAGAAAAGCAAGTAAAAGAGTCTGAGTTAGGTAATTGACAGTAATAATAGAAAATGAGAAAGAGAGATAAGATTTCTTTTAAAATTGAAGTAGAAAAGCAAGTAAAAGAGTCTGAGTTAGTTAAATGACAGTAATAATAGAAAATGAGAAAGAGAGATAAGATTTCTAAGAAAAGTGAAGTAGAAAAGCAAGTAAAAGAGTCTGAGTTAGTTAAATGACAGTAATAATAGAAAATGAGAAAGAGAGATAAGATTTCTAAGAAAAGTGAAGTAGAAAAGCAAGTAAAAGAGTCTGAGTTAGTTAAATGACAGTAATAATAGAAAATGAGAAAGAGAGATAAGATTTCTAAGAAAAGTGAAGTAGAAAAGCAAGTAAAAGAGTCTGAGTTAGGTAATTGACAGTAATAATAGAAAATGAGAAAGAGAGATAAGATTTCTTTTAAAATTGAAGTAGAAAAGCAAGTATAAGAGTCTGAGTTAGTTAAATGACAGTAATAATAGAAAATGAGAAAGAGAGATAAGATTTCTTTTAAAATTGAAGTAGAAAAGCAAGTAAAAGAGTCTGAGTTAGGTAATTGACAGTAATAATAGAAAATGAGAAAGAGAGATAAGATTTCTAAGAAAAGTGAAGTAGAAAAGCAAGTAAAAGAGTCTGAGTTAGTTAAATGACAGTAATAATAGAAAATGAGAAAGAGAGATAAGATTTCTAAGAAAAGTGAAGTAGAAAAGCAAGTAAAAGAGTCTGAGTTAGTTAAATGACAGTAATAATAGAAAATGAGAAAGAGAGATAAGATTTCTTTTAAAGGCGAAGTAGAAAAGCAAGTAAAAGAGTCTGAGTTAGTTAAATGACAGTAATAATAGAAAATGAGAAAGAGAGATAAGATTTCTAAGAAAAGTGAAGTAGAAAAGCAAGTAAAAGAGTCTGAGTTAGGTAATTGACAGTAATAATAGAAAATGAGAAAGAGAGATAAGATTTCTTTTAAAATTGAAGTAGAAAAGCAAGTAAAAGAGTCTGAGTTAGGTAATTGACAGTAATAATAGAAAATGAGAAAGAGAGATAAGATTTCTTTTAAAATTGAAGTAGAAAAGCAAGTAAAAGAGTCTGAGTTAGGTAATTGACAGTAATAATAGAAAATGAGAAAGAGAGATAAGATTTCTAAGAAAAGTGAAGTAGAAAAGCAAGTAAAAGAGTCTGAGTTAGTTAAATGACAGTAATAATAGAAAATGAGAAAGAGAGATAAGATTTCTAAGAAAAGTGAAGTAGAAAAGCAAGTAAAAGAGTCTGAGTTAGTTAAATGACAGTAATAATAGAAAATGAGAAAGAGAGATAAGATTTCTAATAAAAGTGAAGTAGAAAAGCAAGTAAAAGAGTCTGAGTTAGGTAATTGACAGTAATGATAGAAAATGAGAAAGAGAGATAAGATTTCTTTTAAAGGCGAAGTAGAAAAGCAAGTAAAAGAGTCTGAGTTAGTTAAATGACAGTAATAATAGAAAATGAGAAAGAGAGATAAGATTTCTTTTAAAAGTGAAGTAGAAAAGCAAGTAAAAGAGTCTGAGTTAGTTAAATGACAGTAATAATAGAAAATGAGAAAGAGAGATAAGATTTCTTTTAAAATTGAAGTAGAAAAGCAAGTATAAGAGTCTGAGTTAGGTAATTGACAGTAATAATAGAAAATGAGAAAGAGAGATAAGATTTCTCGTAAAATTGAAGTAGAAAAGCAAGTATAAGAGTCTGAGTTAGGTAATTGACAGTAATAATAGAAAATGAGAAAGAGAGATAAGATTTCTTTTAAAAGTGAAGTAGAAAACCAAGTATAAGAGTCTGAGTTAGGTAATTGAAAGTAATAATAGAAAATGAGAAAGAGAGATAAGATTTCTTTTAAAGGCGAAGTAGAAAAGCAAGTAAAAGAGTCTGAGTTAGGTAATTGAAAGTAATAATAGAAAAGGAGAAAGAGAGATAAGATTTCTTTTAAAGGCGAAGTAGAAAAGCAAGTAAAAGAGTCTGAGTTAGTTAAATGACAGTAATAATAGAAAATGAGAAAGAGAGATAAGATTTCTAAGAAAAGTGAAGTAGAAAAGCAAGTAAAAGAGTCTGAGTTAGTTAAATGACAGTAATAATAGAAAATGAGAAAGAGAGATAAGATTTCTAAGAAAAGTGAAGTAGAAAAGCAAGTAAAAGAGTCTGAGTTAGTTAAATGACAGTAATAATAGAAAATGAGAAAGAGAGATAAGATTTCTAAGAAAAGTGAAGTAGAAAAGCAAGTAAAAGAGTCTGAGTTAGGTAATTGACAGTAATAATAGAAAATGAGAAAGAGAGATAAGATTTCTTTTAAAATTGAAGTAGAAAAGCAAGTAAAAGAGTCTGAGTTAGGTAATTGACAGTAATAATAGAAAATGAGAAAGAGAGATAAGATTTCTTTTAAAATTGAAGTAGAAAAGCAAGTAAAAGAGTCTGAGTTAGGTAATTGACAGTAATAATAGAAAATGAGAAAGAGAGATAAGATTTCTAAGAAAAGTGAAGTAGAAAAGCAAGTAAAAGAGTCTGAGTTAGTTAAATGACAGTAATAATAGAAAATGAGAAAGAGAGATAAGATTTCTAAGAAAAGTGAAGTAGAAAAGCAAGTAAAAGAGTCTGAGTTAGTTAAATGACAGTAATAATAGAAAATGAGAAAGAGAGATAAGATTTCTAATAAAAGTGAAGTAGAAAAGCAAGTAAAAGAGTCTGAGTTAGGTAATTGACAGTAATGATAGAAAATGAGAAAGAGAGATAAGATTTCTAAGAAAAGTGAAGTAGAAAAGCAAGTAAAAGAGTCTGAGTTAGTTAAATGACAGTAATAATAGAAAATGAGAAAGAGAGATAAGATTTCTAATAAAAGTGAAGTAGAAAAGCAAGTAAAAGAGTCTGAGTTAGTTAAATGACAGTAATAATAGAAAATGAGAAAGAGAGATAAGATTTCTTTTAAAATTGAAGTAGAAAAGCAAGTATAAGAGTCTGAGTTAGGTAATTGACAGTAATAATAGAAAATGAGAAAGAGAGATAAGATTTCTCGTAAAATTGAAGTAGAAAAGCAAGTATAAGAGTCTGAGTTAGGTAATTGACAGTAATAATAGAAAATGAGAAAGAGAGATAAGATTTCTTTTAAAAGTGAAGTAGAAAAGCAAGTAAAAGAGTCTGAGTTAGGTAATTGACAGTAATAATAGAAAATGAGAAAGAGAGATAAGATTTCTTTTAAAATTGAAGTAGAAAAGCAAGTATAAGAGTCTGAGTTAGTTAAATGACAGTAATAATAGAAAATGAGAAAGAGAGATAAGATTTCTTTTAAAATTGAAGTAGAAAAGCAAGTAAAAGAGTCTGAGTTAGGTAATTGACAGTAATAATAGAAAATGAGAAAGAGAGATAAGATTTCTAAGAAAAGTGAAGTAGAAAAGCAAGTAAAAGAGTCTGAGTTAGTTAAATGACAGTAATAATAGAAAATGAGAAAGAGAGATAAGATTTCTAAGAAAAGTGAAGTAGAAAAGCAAGTAAAAGAGTCTGAGTTAGTTAAATGACAGTAATAATAGAAAATGAGAAAGAGAGATAAGATTTCTTTTAAAGGCGAAGTAGAAAAGCAAGTAAAAGAGTCTGAGTTAGTTAAATGACAGTAATAATAGAAAATGAGAAAGAGAGATAAGATTTCTAAGAAAAGTGAAGTAGAAAAGCAAGTAAAAGAGTCTGAGTTAGGTAATTGACAGTAATAATAGAAAATGAGAAAGAGAGATAAGATTTCTTTTAAAATTGAAGTAGAAAAGCAAGTAAAAGAGTCTGAGTTAGGTAATTGACAGTAATAATAGAAAATGAGAAAGAGAGATAAGATTTCTTTTAAAATTGAAGTAGAAAAGCAAGTAAAAGAGTCTGAGTTAGGTAATTGACAGTAATAATAGAAAATGAGAAAGAGAGATAAGATTTCTAAGAAAAGTGAAGTAGAAAAGCAAGTAAAAGAGTCTGAGTTAGTTAAATGACAGTAATAATAGAAAATGAGAAAGAGAGATAAGATTTCTAATAAAATTGAAGTAGAAAAGCAAGTAAAAGAGTCTGAGTTAGTTAAATGACAGTAATAATAGAAAATGAGAAAGAGAGATAAGATTTCTTTTAAAAGTGAAGTAGAAAAGCAAGTAAAAGAGTCTGAGTTAGTTAAATGACAGTAATAATAGAAAATGAGAAAGAGAGATAAGATTTCTAATAAAATTGAAGTAGAAAAGCAAGTAAAAGAGTCTGAGTTAGTTAAATGACAGTAATAATAGAAAATGAGAAAGAGAGATAAGATTTCTAAGAAAAGTGAAGTAGAAAAGCAAGTAAAAGAGTCTGAGTTAGGTAATTGACAGTAATAATAGAAAATGAGAAAGAGAGATAAGATTTCTTTTAAAATTGAAGTAGAAAAGCAAGTAAAAGATTCTGAGTTAGGTAATTGACAGTAATAATAGAAAATGAGAAAGAGAGATAAGATTTCTTTTAAAATTGAAGTAGAAAAGCAAGTAAAAGAGTCTGAGTTAGGTAATTGACAGTAATAATAGAAAATGAGAAAGAGAGATAAGATTTCTAATAAAATTGAAGTAGAAAAGCAAGTATAAGAGTCTGAGTTAGGTAATTGACAGTAATAATAGAAAATGAGAAAGAGAGATAAGATTTCTTTTAAAATTGAAGTAGAAAAGCAAGTAAAAGAGTCTGAGTTAGGTAATTGACAGTAATAATAGAAAATGAGAAAGAGAGATAAGATTTCTAAGAAAAGTGAAGTAGAAAAGCAAGTAAAAGAGTCTGAGTTAGGTAATTGACAGTAATAATAGAAAATGAGAAAGAGAGATAAGATTTCTTTTAAAATTGAAGTAGAAAAGCAAGTAAAAGAGTCTGAGTTAGTTAAATGACAGTAATAATAGAAAATGAGAAAGAGAGATAAGATTTCTTTTAAAATTGAAGTAGAAAAGCAAGTAAAAGAGTCTGAGTTAGTTAAATGACAGTAATAATAGAAAATGAGAAAGAGAGATAAGATTTCTAAGAAAAGTGAAGTAGAAAAGCAAGTAAAAGAGTCTGAGTTAGTTAAATGACAGTAATAATAGAAAATGAGAAAGAGAGATAAGATTTCTAAGAAAAGTGAAGTAGAAAAGCAAGTAAAAGAGTCTGAGTTAGTTAAATGACAGTAATAATAGAAAATGAGAAAGAGAGATAAGATTTCTAATAAAAGTGAAGTAGAAAAGCAAGTAAAAGAGTCTGAGTTAGTTAAATGACAGTAATAATAGAAAATGAGAAAGAGAGATAAGATTTCTCGTAAAATTGAAGTAGAAAAGCAAGTAAAAGAGTCTGAGTTAGTTAAATGACAGTAATAATAGAAAATGAGAAAGAGAGATAAGATTTCTTTTAAAAGTGAAGTAGAAAACCAAGTATAAGAGTCTGAGTTAGGTAATTGACAGTAATAATAGAAAATGAGAAAGAGAGATAAGATTTCTCGTAAAATTGAAGTAGAAAAGCAAGTAAAAGAGTCTGAGTTAGTTAAATGACAGTAATAATAGAAAATGAGAAAGAGAGATAAGATTTCTAATAAAATTGAAGTAGAAAAGCAAGTAAAAGAGTCTGAGTTAGTTAAATGACAGTAATAATAGAAAATGAGAAAGAGAGATAAGATTTCTTTTAAAAGTGAAGTAGAAAAGCAAGTAAAAGAGTCTGAGTTAGGTAATTGACAGTAATAATAGAAAATGAGAAAGAGAGATAAGATTTCTTTTAAAATTGAAGTAGAAAAGCAAGTAAAAGATTCTGAGTTAGGTAATTGACAGTAATAATAGAAAATGAGAAAGAGAGATAAGATTTCTTTTAAAATTGAAGTAGAAAAGCAAGTAAAAGAGTCTGAGTTAGGTAATTGACAGTAATAATAGAAAATGAGAAAGAGAGATAAGATTTCTAATAAAATTGAAGTAGAAAAGCAAGTAAAAGAGTCTGAGTTAGTTAAATGACAGTAATAATAGAAAATGAGAAAGAGAGATAAGATTTCTTTTAAAATTGAAGTAGAAAAGCAAGTAAAAGAGTCTGAGTTAGGTAATTGACAGTAATAATAGAAAATGAGAAAGAGAGATAAGATTTCTTTTAAAAGTGAAGTAGAAAAGCAAGTAAAAGAGTCTGAGTTAGGTAATTGACAGTAATAATAGAAAATGAGAAAGAGAGATAAGATTTCTAAGAAAATTGAAGTAGAAAAGCAAGTAAAAGAGTCTGAGTTAGGTAATTGACAGTAATAATAGAAAATGAGAAAGAGAGATAAGATTTCTTTTAAAATTGAAGTAGAAAAGCAAGTAAAAGAGTCTGAGTTAGTTAAATGACAGTAATAATAGAAAATGAGAAAGAGAGATAAGATTTCTTTTAAAATTGAAGTAGAAAAGCAAGTAAAAGAGTCTGAGTTAGTTAAATGACAGTAATAATAGAAAATGAGAAAGAGAGATAAGATTTCTAAGAAAAGTGAAGTAGAAAAGCAAGTAAAAGAGTCTGAGTTAGTTAAATGACAGTAATAATAGAAAATGAGAAAGAGAGATAAGATTTCTAAGAAAAGTGAAGTAGAAAAGCAAGTAAAAGAGTCTGAGTTAGTTAAATGACAGTAATAATAGAAAATGAGAAAGAGAGATAAGATTTCTAATAAAAGTGAAGTAGAAAAGCAAGTAAAAGAGTCTGAGTTAGTTAAATGACAGTAATAATAGAAAATGAGAAAGAGAGATAAGATTTCTCGTAAAATTGAAGTAGAAAAGCAAGTAAAAGAGTCTGAGTTAGTTAAATGACAGTAATAATAGAAAATGAGAAAGAGAGATAAGATTTCTTTTAAAAGTGAAGTAGAAAACCAAGTATAAGAGTCTGAGTTAGGTAATTGACAGTAATAATAGAAAATGAGAAAGAGAGATAAGATTTCTCGTAAAATTGAAGTAGAAAAGCAAGTAAAAGAGTCTGAGTTAGTTAAATGACAGTAATAATAGAAAATGAGAAAGAGAGATAAGATTTCTAATAAAATTGAAGTAGAAAAGCAAGTAAAAGAGTCTGAGTTAGTTAAATGACAGTAATAATAGAAAATGAGAAAGAGAGATAAGATTTCTTTTAAAAGTGAAGTAGAAAAGCAAGTAAAAGAGTCTGAGTTAGTTAAATGACAGTAATAATAGAAAATGAGAAAGAGAGATAAGATTTCTAATAAAATTGAAGTAGAAAAGCAAGTAAAAGAGTCTGAGTTAGTTAAATGACAGTAATAATAGAAAATGAGAAAGAGAGATAAGATTTCTTTTAAAATTGAAGTAGAAAAGCAAGTAAAAGAGTCTGAGTTAGTTAAATGACAGTAATAATAGAAAATGAGAAAGAGAGATAAGATTTCTAAGAAAAGTGAAGTAGAAAAGCAAGTAAAAGAGTCTGAGTTAGTTAAATGACAGTAATAATAGAAAATGAGAAAGAGAGATAAGATTTCTAATAAAAGTGAAGTAGAAAAGCAAGTAAAAGAGTCTGAGTTAGTTAAATGACAGTAATAATAGAAAATGAGAAAGAGAGATAAGATTTCTTTTAAAATTGAAGTAGAAAAGCAAGTAAAAGAGTCTGAGTTAGTTAAATGACAGTAATAATAGAAAATGAGAAAGAGAGATAAGATTTCTAAGAAAAGTGAAGTAGAAAACCAAGTATAAGAGTCTGAGTTAGGTAATTGACAGTAATAATAGAAAATGAGAAAGAGAGATAAGATTTCTCGTAAAATTGAAGTAGAAAAGCAAGTAAAAGAGTCTGAGTTAGTTAAATGACAGTAATAATAGAAAATGAGAAAGAGAGATAAGATTTCTAATAAAATTGAAGTAGAAAAGCAAGTAAAAGAGTCTGAGTTAGTTAAATGACAGTAATAATAGAAAATGAGAAAGAGAGATAAGATTTCTTTTAAAAGTGAAGTAGAAAAGCAAGTAAAAGAGTCTGAGTTAGTTAAATGACAGTAATAATAGAAAATGAGAAAGAGAGATAAGATTTCTTTTAAAAGTGAAGTAGAAAAGCAAGTAAAAGAGTCTGAGTTAGTTAAATGACAGTAATAATAGAAAATGAGAAAGAGAGATAAGATTTCTAAGAAAATTGAAGTAGAAAAGCAAGTAAAAGAGTCTGAGTTAGGTAATTGACAGTAATAATAGAAAATGAGAAAGAGAGATAAGATTTCTTTTAAAATTGAAGTAGAAAAGCAAGTAAAAGAGTCTGAGTTAGGTAATTGACAGTAATAATAGAAAATGAGAAAGAGAGATAAGATTTCTAATAAAAGTGAAGTAGAAAAGCAAGTAAAAGAGTCTGAGTTAGGTAATTGACAGTAATAATAGAAAATGAGAAAGAGAGATAAGATTTCTTTTAAAATTGAAGTAGAAAAGCAAGTAAAAGAGTCTGAGTTAGTTAAATGACAGTAATAATAGAAAATGAGAAAGAGAGATAAGATTTCTAAGAAAAGTGAAGTAGAAAAGCAAGTAAAAGAGTCTGAGTTAGGTAATTGACAGTAATAATAGAAAATGAGAAAGAGAGATAAGATTTCTAATAAAAGTGAAGTAGAAAAGCAAGTAAAAGAGTCTGAGTTAGGTAATTGACAGTAATAATAGAAAATGAGAAAGAGAGATAAGATTTCTTTTAAAATTGAAGTAGAAAAGCAAGTAAAAGAGTCTGAGTTAGTTAAATGACAGTAATAATAGAAAATGAGAAAGAGAGATAAGATTTCTAAGAAAAGTGAAGTAGAAAAGCAAGTAAAAGAGTCTGAGTTAGTTAAATGACAGTAATAATAGAAAATGAGAAAGAGAGATAAGATTTCTTTTAAAAGTGAAGTAGAAAAGCAAGTAAAAGAGTCTGAGTTAGGTAATTGACAGTAATAATAGAAAATGAGAAAGAGAGATAAGATTTCTAATAAAATTGAAGTAGAAAAGCAAGTAAAAGAGTCTGAGTTAGTTAAATGACAGTAATAATAGAAAATGAGAAAGAGAGATAAGATTTCTAAGAAAATTGAAGTAGAAAAGCAAGTAAAAGAGTCTGAGTTAGGTAATTGACAGTAATAATAGAAAATGAGAAAGAGAGATAAGATTTCTAAGAAAATTGAAGTAGAAAAGCAAGTAAAAGAGTCTGAGTTAGGTAATTGACAGTAATAATAGAAAATGAGAAAGAGAGATAAGATTTCTAATAAAAGTGAAGTAGAAAAGCAAGTAAAAGAGTCTGAGTTAGGTAATTGACAGTAATAATAGAAAATGAGAAAGAGAGATAAGATTTCTTTTAAAATTGAAGTAGAAAAGCAAGTAAAAGAGTCTGAGTTAGTTAAATGACAGTAATAATAGAAAATGAGAAAGAGAGATAAGATTTCTTTTAAAAGTGAAGTAGAAAAGCAAGTAAAAGAGTCTGAGTTAGGTAATTGACAGTAATAATAGAAAATGAGAAAGAGAGATAAGATTTCTAAGAAAAGTGAAGTAGAAAAGCAAGTAAAAGAGTCTGAGTTAGTTAAATGACAGTAATAATAGAAAATGAGAAAGAGAGATAAGATTTCTTTTAAAATTGAAGTAGAAAAGCAAGTAAAAGAGTCTGAGTTAGTTAAATGACAGTAATAATAGAAAATGAGAAAGAGAGATAAGATTTCTAAGAAAAGTGAAGTAGAAAAGCAAGTAAAAGAGTCTGAGTTAGTTAAATGACAGTAATAATAGAAAATGAGAAAGAGAGATAAGATTTCTAAGAAAATTGAAGTAGAAAAGCAAGTAAAAGAGTCTGAGTTAGGTAATTGACAGTAATAATAGAAAATGAGAAAGAGAGATAAGATTTCTTTTAAAATTGAAGTAGAAAAGCAAGTAAAAGAGTCTGAGTTAGTTAAATGACAGTAATAATAGAAAATGAGAAAGAGAGATAAGATTTCTAAGAAAAGTGAAGTAGAAAAGCAAGTAAAAGAGTCTGAGTTAGGTAATTGACAGTAATAATAGAAAATGAGAAAGAGAGATAAGATTTCTAATAAAATTGAAGTAGAAAAGCAAGTAAAAGAGTCTGAGTTAGTTAAATGACAGTAATAATAGAAAATGAGAAAGAGAGATAAGATTTCTAATAAAATTGAAGTAGAAAAGCAAGTAAAAGAGTCTGAGTTAGTTAAATGACAGTAATAATAGAAAATGAGAAAGAGAGATAAGATTTCTTTTAAAATTGAAGTAGAAAAGCAAGTAAAAGAGTCTGAGTTAGGTAATTGACATTAATAATAGAAAATGAGAAAGAGAGATAAGATTTCTAAGAAAAGTGAAGTAGAAAAGCAAGTAAAAGAGTCTGAGTTAGGTAATTGACAGTAATAATAGAAAATGAGAAAGAGAGATAAGATTTCTTTTAAAATTGAAGTAGAAAGGCAAGTAAAAGAGTCTGAGTTAGGTAATTGACAGTAATAATAGAAAATGAGAAAGAGAGATAAGATTTCTTTTAAAAGTGAAGTAGAAAAGCAAGTAAAAGAGTCTGAGTTAGGTAATTGACAGTAATAATAGAAAATGAGAAAGAGAGATAAGATTTCTAAGAAAAGTGAAGTAGAAAAGCAAGTAAAAGAGTCTGAGTTAGTTAAATGACAGTAATAATAGAAAATGAGAAAGAGAGATAAGATTTCTAAGAAAAGTGAAGTAGAAAAGCAAGTAAAAGAGTCTGAGTTAGTTAAATGACAGTAATAATAGAAAATGAGAAAGAGAGATAAGATTTCTAATAAAAGTGAAGTAGAAAAGCAAGTAAAAGAGTCTGAGTTAGGTAATTGACAGTAATAATAGAAAATGAGAAAGAGAGATAAGATTTCTTTTAAAATTGAAGTAGAAAAGCAAGTAAAAGAGTCTGAGTTAGTTAAATGACAGTAATAATAGAAAATGAGAAAGAGAGATAAGATTTCTTTTAAAAGTGAAGTAGAAAACCAAGTATAAGAGTCTGAGTTAGGTAATTGACAGTAATAATAGAAAATGAGAAAGAGAGATAAGATTTCTCGTAAAATTG
>CAMPDV010005301.1:0-27812 GCA_946699065.1 Loxodes magnus
CTCTTTTACTTGCTTTTCTACTTCACTTTTCTTAGAAATCTTATTTAACTTCTAGATACTTTCAATTATGATCTTCACACTCTTTTACTTGCTTTTCTACTTCACTTTTCTTAGAAATATTATTTAACTTCTAGATACTTTCAATTATGATCTTCACACTCTTTTACTTGCTTATCTACTTCACTTTTCTTAGAAATCTTATTTAACTTCTAGATACTTTCAATTATAATCTTCACACTCTTTTACTTGCTTTTCTACTTCACTTTTCTTAGAAATCTTATTTAACTTCTAGATACTTTCAATTATGATCTTCACACTCTTTTACTTGCTTTTCTACTTCACTTTTCTTAGAAATCTTATTTAACTTCTAGATACTTTCAATTATGATCTTCACACTCTTTTACTTGCTTTTCTACTTCACTTTTCTTAGAAATCTTATTTAACTTCTAGATACTTTCAATTATAATCTTCACACTCTTTTACTTGCTTTTCTACTTCACTTTTCTTAGAAATATTATTTAACTTCTAGATACTTTCAATTATGATCTTCACACTCTTTTTTTTACATTTCTTTATTCTCTTTTCTTTGAAATCTAATCTCTCTTTCTCATTTTATTACTTTCAATTATGATTTTCACACTCTTTTACAAGCTTTTCTTATTCACTTTTCTTAGAAATCTTATTTAACTTCTAGATACTTTCAATTATGATCTTCACACTCTTTTACTTACATTTCTTTATTCTCTTTTCTTTGAAATCTAATCTCTCTTTCTCATTTTATTACTTTCACTTATGATTTTCACACTCTTTTACTTGCTTTTCTACTTCACTTTTCTTAGAAATATTATTTAACTTCTAGATACTTTCAATTATGATCTTCACACTCTTTTACTTGCTTATCTACTTCACTTTTCTTAGAAATCTTATTTAACTTCTAGATACTTTCAATTATGATCTTCACACTCTTTTACTTGCTTTTCTACTTCACTTTTCTTAGAAATCTTATTTAACTTCTAGATACTTTCAATTATGATCTTCACACTCTTTTACTTGCTTTTCTACTTCACTTTTCTTAGAAATCTTATTTAACTTCTAGATACTTTCAATTATGATCTTCACACTCTTTTACTTGCTTTTCTACTTCACTTTTCTTAGAAATCTTATTTAACTTCTAGATACTTTCAATTATGATCTTCACACTCTTTTACTTGCTTTTCTACTTCACTTTTCTTAGAAATATTATTTAACTTCTAGATACTTTCAATTATGATCTTCACACTCTTTTACTTGCTTATCTACTTCACTTTTCTTAGAAATCTTATTTAACTTCTAGATACTTTCAATTATGATCTTCACACTCTTTTACTTGCTTATCTACTTCACTTTTCTTAGAAATCTTATTTAACTTCTAGATACTTTCAATTATAATCTTCACACTCTTTTACTTGCTTTTCTACTTCACTTTTCTTAGAAATCTTATTTAACTTCTAGATACTTTCAATTATGATCTTCACACTCTTTTACTTGCTTTTCTACTTCACTTTTCTTAGAAATCTTATTTAACTTCTAGATACTTTCAATTATGATCTTCACACTCTTTTACTTGCTTTTCTACTTCACTTTTCTTAGAAATCTTATTTAACTTCTAGATACTTTCAATTATAATCTTCACACTCTTTTACTTGCTTTTCTACTTCACTTTTCTTAGAAATATTATTTAACTTCTAGATACTTTCAATTATGATCTTCACACTCTTTTTTTTACATTTCTTTATTCTCTTTTCTTTGAAATCTAATCTCTCTTTCTCATTTTATTACTTTCAATTATGATTTTCACACTCTTTTACAAGCTTTTCTACTTCACTTTTCTTAGAAATCTTATTTAACTTCTAGATACTTTCAATTATGATCTTCACACTCTTTTACTTGCTTTTCTACTTCACTTTTCTTAGAAATCTTATTTAACTTCTAGATACTTTCAATTATGATCTTCACACTCTTTTACTTGCTTTTCTACTTCACTTTTCTTAGAAATCTTATTTAACTTCTAGATACTTTCAATTATGATCTTCACACTCTTTTACTTACATTTCTTTTTTCTCTTTTCTTTGAAATCTAATCTCTCTTTCTCATTTTATTACTTTCAATTATGATTTTCACACTCTTTTACAAGCTTTTCTACTTCACTTTTCTTAGAAATATTATTTAACTTCTAGATACTTTCAATTATGATCTTCACACTCTTTTTCTTACATTTCTTTATTCTCTTTTCTTTGAAATCTAATCTTTCTTTCTCATTTTATTACTTTCAATTATGATTTTCACACTCTTTTACAAGCTTTTCTACTTCACTTTTCTTAGAAATCTTATTTAACTTCTAGATACTTTCAATTATAATCTTCACACTCTTTTACTTGCTTTTCTACTTCACTTTTCTTAGAAATATTATTTAACTTCTAGATACTTTCAATTATGATCTTCACACTCTTTTACTTGCTTTTCTACTTCACTTTTCTTAGAAATCTTATTTAACTTCTAGATACTTTCAATTATGATCTTCACACTCTTTTACTTGCTTTTCTACTTCACTTTTCTTAGAAATCTTATTTAACTTCTAGATACTTTCAATTATGATCTTCACACTCTTTTACTTGCTTTTCTACTTCACTTTTCTTAGAAATCTTATTTAACTTCTAGATACTTTCAATTATGATCTTCACACTCTTTTACTTGCTTTTCTACTTCACTTTTCTTAGAAATCTTATTTAACTTCTAGATACTTTCAATTATGATCTTCACACTCTTTTACTTACATTTCTTTTTTCTCTTTTCTTTGAAATCTAATCTCTCTTTCTCATTTTATTACTTTCAATTATGATTTTCACACTCTTTTACAATCTTTTCTACTTCACTTTTCTTAGAAATATTATTTAACTTCTAGATACTTTCAATTATGATCTTCACACTCTTTTACTTGCTTATCTACTTCACTTTTCTTAGAAATCTTATTTAACTTCTAGATACTTTCAATTATGATCTTCACACTCTTTTACTTGCTTTTCTACTTCACTTTTCTTAGAAATCTTATTTAACTTCTAGATACTTTCAATTATGATCTTCACACTCTTTTACTTGCTTTTCTACTTCACTTTTCTTAGAAATATTATTTAACTTCTAGATACTTTCAATTATGATCTTCACACTCTTTTACTTGCTTTTCTACTTCACTTTTCTTAGAAATCTTATTTAACTTCTAGATACTTTCAATTATGATCTTCACACTCTTTTACTTGCTTTTCTACTTCACTTTTCTTAGAAATCTTATTTAACTTCTAGATACTTTCAATTATGATCTTCACACTCTTTTACTTGCTTTTCTACTTCACTTTTCTTAGAAATCTTATTTAACTTCTAGATACTTTCAATTATGATCTTCACACTCTTTTTTTTACATTTCTTTATTCTCTTTTCTTTGAAATCTAATCTCTCTTTCTCATTTTATTACTTTCAATTATGATCTTCACACTCTTTTACTTGCTTTTCTTATTCACTTTTCTTAGAAATCTTATTTAACTTCTTGATTCTTTCAATTATGATCTTCACACTCTTTTACTTTCTTTTCTACTTCACTTTTCTTAGAAATCTTATTTAACTTCTAGATACTTTCAATTATGATCTTCACACTCTTTTACTTGCTTATCTACTTCACTTTTCTTAGAAATATTATTTAACTTCTAGATACTTTCAATTATGATCTTCACACTCTTTTACTTGCTTATCTACTTCACTTTTCTTAGAAATCTTATTTAACTTCTAGATACTTTCAATTATGATCTTCACACTCTTTTACTTGCTTTTCTACTTCACTTTTCTTAGAAATCTTATTTAACTTCTAGAAACTTTCAATTATGATCTTCACACTCTTTTACTTGCTTTTCTACTTCACTTTTCTTAGAAATCTTATTTAACTTCTAGATACTTTCAATTATGATCTTCACACTCTTTTACTTACATTTCTTTTTTCTCTTTTCTTTGAAATCTAATCTCTCTTTCTCATTTTATTACTTTCAATTATGATTTTCACACTCTTTTACAAGCTTTTCTACTTCACTTTTCTTAGAAATCTTATTTAACTTCTAGATACTTTCAATTATGATCTTCACACTCTTTTACTTGCTTTTCTACTTCACTTTTCTTAGAAATCTTATTTAACTTCTAGATACTTTCAATTATGATCTTCACACTCTTTTACTTGCTTTTCTACTTCACTTTTCTTAGAAATATTATTTAACTTCTAGATACTTTCAATTATGATCTTCACACTCTTTTACTTGCTTTTCTACTTCACTTTTCTTAGAAATCTTATTTAACTTCTAGATACTTTCAATTATGATCTTCACACTCTTTTACTTGCTTTTCTACTTCACTTTTCTTAGAAATCTTATTTAACTTCTAGATACTTTCAATTATGATCTTCACACTCTTTTACTTGCTTTTCTTATTCACTTTTCTTAGAAATCTTATTTAACTTCTTGATTCTTTCAATTATGATCTTCACACTCTTTTACTTGCTTTTCTACTTCACTTTTCTTAGAAATATTATTTAACTTCTAGATACTTTCAATTATGATCTTCACACTCTTTTACTTGCTTATCTACTTCACTTTTCTTAGAAATCTTATTTAACTTCTAGATACTTTCAATTATGATCTTCACACTCTTTTACTTGCTTATCTACTTCACTTTTCTTAGAAATATTATTTAACTTCTTGATACTTTCAATTATGATCTTCACACTCTTTTACTTGCTTTTCTTATTCACTTTTCTTAGAAATCTTATTTAACTTCTAGATACTTTCAATTATGATCTTCACACTCTTTTACTTGCTTATCTACTTCACTTTTCTTAGAAATCTTATTTAACTTCTTGATTCTTTCAATTATGATCTTCACACTCTTTTACTTGCTTATCTACTTCACTTTTCTTAGAAATCTTATTTAACTTCTAGATACTTTCAATTATGATCTTCACACTCTTTTACTTGCTTTTCTACTTCACTTTTCTTAGAAATCTTATTTAACTTCTTGATACTTTCAATTATGATCTTCACACTCTTTTACTTGCTTATCTACTTCACTTTTCTTAGAAATATTATTTAACTTCTAGATACTTTCAATTATGATCTTCACACTCTTTTACTTGCTTTTCTACTTCACTTTTCTTAGAAATATTATTTAACTTCTAGATACTTTCAATTATGATCTTCACACTCTTTTTCTTACATTTCTTTATTCTCTTTTCTTTGAAATCTAATCTCTCTTTCTCATTTTATTACTTTCAATTATGATTTTCACACTCTTTTACTTGCTTTTCTACTTCACTTTTCTTAGAAATATTATTTAACTTCTAGATACTTTCAATTATGATCTTCACACTCTTTTACTTGCTTTTCTACTTCACTTTTCTTAGAAATCTTATTTAACTTCTAGATACTTTCAATTATGATCTTCACACTCTTTTACTTACATTTCTTTTTTCTCTTTTCTTTGAAATCTAATCTCTCTTTCTCATTTTATTACTTTCAATTATGATTTTCACACTCTTTTACTTGCTTATCTACTTCACTTTTCTTAGAAATATTTTTTAACTTCTAGATACTTTCAATTATGATCTTCACACTCTTTTTCTTACATTTCTTTATTCTCTTTTCTTTGAAATCTAATCTTTCTTTCTCATTTTATTACTTTCAATTATGATTTTCACACTCTTTTACTTGCTTTTCTACTTCACTTTTCTTAGAAATATTATTTAACTTCTAGATACTTTCAATTATGATCTTCACACTCTTTTACTTGCTTATCTACTTCACTTTTCTTAGAAATCTTATTTAACTTCTAGATACTTTCAATTATGATCTTCACACTCTTTTACTTGCTTTTCTACTTCACTTTTCTTAGAAATCTTATTTAACTTCTAGATACTTTCAATTATGATCTTCACACTCTTTTACTTGCTTTTCTACTTCACTTTTCTTAGAAATCTTATTTAACTTCTAGATACTTTCAATTATGATCTTCACACTCTTTTACTTGCTTTTCTACTTCACTTTTCTTAGAAATCTTATTTAACTTCTAGATACTTTCAATTATGATCTTCACACTCTTTTACTTGCTTTTCTACTTCACTTTTCTTAGAAATATTATTTAACTTCTAGATACTTTCAATTATGATCTTCACACTCTTTTACTTGCTTTTCTACTTCACTTTTCTTAGAAATCTTATTTAACTTCTAGATACTTTCAATTATGATCTTCACACTCTTTTACTTGCTTTTCTACTTCACTTTTCTTAGAAATCTTATTTAACTTCTAGATACTTTCAATTATGATCTTCACACTCTTTTACTTGCTTTTCTACTTCACTTTTCTTAGAAATCTTATTTAACTTCTAGATACTTTCAATTATGATCTTCACACTCTTTTACTTGCTTTTCTACTTCACTTTTCTTAGAAATCTTATTTAACTTCTAGATACTTTCAATTATGATCTTCACACTCTTTTACTTGCTTTTCTACTTCACTTTTCTTAGAAATATTATTTAACTTCTAGATACTTTCAATTATGATCTTCACACTCTTTTACTTGCTTTTCTACTTCACTTTTCTTAGAAATCTTATTTAACTTCTAGATACTTTCAATTATGATCTTCACACTCTTTTACTTGCTTTTCTACTTCACTTTTCTTAGAAATCTTATTTAACTTCTAGATACTTTCAATTATAATCTTCACACTCTTTTTTTTACATTTCTTTATTCTCTTTTCTTTGAAATCTAATCTCTCTTTCTCATTTTATTACTTTCAATTATGATCTTCACACTCTTTTACTTGCTTTTCTACTTCACTTTTCTTAGAAATATTATTTAACTTCTAGATACTTTCAATTATGATCTTCACACTCTTTTACTTGCTTTTCTACTTCACTTTTCTTAGAAATCTTATTTAACTTCTAGATACTTTCAATTATGATCTTCACACTCTTTTACTTGCTTATCTACTTCACTTTTCTTAGAAATCTTATTTAACTTCTAGATACTTTCAATTATGATCTTCACACTCTTTTACTTGCTTTTCTACTTCACTTTTCTTAGAAATCTTATTTAACTTCTAGATACTTTCAATTATGATCTTCACACTCTTTTACTTGCTTTTCTACTTCACTTTTCTTAGAAATCTTATTTAACTTCTAGATACTTTCAATTATAATCTTCACACTCTTTTACTTGCTTTTCTACTTCACTTTTCTTAGAAATATTATTTAACTTCTAGATACTTTCAATTATGATCTTCACACTCTTTTTTTTACATTTCTTTATTCTCTTTTCTTTGAAATCTAATCTCTCTTTCTCATTTTATTACTTTCAATTATGATCTTCACACTCTTTTACTTTCTTTTCTACTTCACTTTTCTTAGAAATATTATTTAACTTCTAGATACTTTCAATTATGATCTTCACACTCTTTTACTTGCTTTTCTACTTCACTTTTCTTAGAAATCTTATTTAACTTCTAGATACTTTCAATTATAAACTTCACACTCTTTTACTTGCTTTTCTACTTCACTTTTCTTAGAAATATTATTTAACTTCTAGATACTTTCAATTATGATCTTCACACTCTTTTTTTTACATTTCTTTATTCTCTTTTCTTTGAAATCTAATCTCTCTTTCTCATTTTATTACTTTCAATTATGATCTTCACACTCTTTTACTTGCTTTTCTACTTCACTTTTCTTAGAAATATTATTTAACTTCTAGATACTTTCAATTATGATCTTCACACTCTTTTACTTGCTTATCTACTTCACTTTTCTTAGAAATCTTATTTAACTTCTAGATACTTTCAATTATGATCTTCACACTCTTTTACTTGCTTTTCTACTTCACTTTTCTTAGAAATCTTATTTAACTTCTAGATACTTTCAATTATGATCTTCACACTCTTTTACTTACATTTCTTTTTTCTCTTTTCTTTGAAATCTAATCTCTCTTTCTCATTTTATTACTTTCAATTATGATTTTCACACTCTTTTACAAGCTTTTCTACTTCACTTTTCTTAGAAATATTATTTAACTTCTAGATACTTTCAATTATGATCTTCACACTCTTTTTCTTACATTTCTTTATTCTCTTTTCTTTGAAATCTAATCTTTCTTTCTCATTTTATTACTTTCAATTATGATTTTCACACTCTTTTACTTGCTTTTCTACTTCACTTTTCTTAGAAATCTTATTTAACTTCTAGATACTTTCAATTATGATCTTCACACTCTTTTACTTGCTTTTCTACTTCACTTTTCTTAGAAATCTTATTTAACTTCTAGATACTTTCAATTATGATCTTCACACTCTTTTACTTGCTTTTCTACTTCACTTTTCTTAGAAATCTTATTTAACTTCTAGATACTTTCAATTATGATCTTCACACTCTTTTACTTGCTTTTCTACTTCACTTTTCTTAGAAATATTATTTAACTTCTAGATACTTTCAATTATGATCTTCACACTCTTTTACTTGCTTTTCTACTTCACTTTTCTTAGAAATCTTATTTAACTTCTAGATACTTTCAATTATGATCTTCACACTCTTTTACTTGCTTTTCTACTTCACTTTTCTTAGAAATCTTATTTAACTTCTAGATACTTTCAATTATGATCTTCACACTCTTTTACTTGCTTTTCTACTTCACTTTTCTTAGAAATCTTATTTAACTTCTAGATACTTTCAATTATGATCTTCACACTCTTTTTTTTACATTTCTTTATTCTCTTTTCTTTGAAATCTAATCTCTCTTTCTCATTTTATTACTTTCAATTATGATCTTCACACTCTTTTACTTGCTTTTCTACTTCACTTTTCTTAGAAATATTATTTAACTTCTAGATACTTTCAATTATGATCTTCACACTCTTTTACTTGCTTTTCTACTTCACTTTTCTTAGAAATCTTATTTAACTTCTAGATACTTTCAATTATGATCTTCACACTCTTTTACTTGCTTATCTACTTCACTTTTCTTAGAAATCTTATTTAACTTCTTGATACTTTCAATTATGATCTTCACACTCTTTTACTTGCTTTTCTACTTCACTTTTCTTAGAAATATTATTTAACTTCTAGATACTTTCAATTATGATCTTCACACTCTTTTACTTGCTTTTCTACTTCAATTTTCTTAGAAATCTTATTTAACTTCTAGATACTTTCAATTATGATCTTCACACTCTTTTACTTGCTTTTCTACTTCACTTTTCTTAGAAATCTTATTTAACTTCTAGATACTTTCAATTATGATGTTCACACTCTTTTACTTGCTTTTCTACTTCACTTTTCTTAGAAATATTATTTAACTTCTTGATACTTTCAATTATGATCTTCACACTCTTTTACTTGCTTTTCTACTTCACTTTTCTTAGAAATATTATTTAACTTCTAGATACTTTCAATTATGATCTTCACACTCTTTTTCTTACATTTCTTTATTCTCTTTTCTTTGAAATCTAATCTCTCTTTCTCATTTTATTACTTTCAATTATGATTTTCACACTCTTTTACTTGCTTTTCTACTTCACTTTTCTTAGAAATATTATTTAACTTCTAGATACTTTCAATTATGATCTTCACACTCTTTTACTTGCTTTTCTACTTCACTTTTCTTAGAAATCTTATTTAACTTCTAGATACTTTCAATTATGATCTTCACACTCTTTTACTTACATTTCTTTTTTCTCTTTTCTTTGAAATCTAATCTCTCTTTCTCATTTTATTACTTTCAATTATGATTTTCACACTCTTTTACTTGCTTATCTACTTCACTTTTCTTAGAAATATTTTTTAACTTCTAGATACTTTCAATTATGATCTTCACACTCTTTTTCTTACATTTCTTTATTCTCTTTTCTTTGAAATCTAATCTTTCTTTCTCATTTTATTACTTTCAATTATGATTTTCACACTCTTTTACTTGCTTTTCTACTTCACTTTTCTTAGAAATATTATTTAACTTCTAGATACTTTCAATTATGATCTTCACACTCTTTTACTTGCTTATCTACTTCACTTTTCTTAGAAATCTTATTTAACTTCTAGATACTTTCAATTATGATCTTCACACTCTTTTACTTGCTTTTCTACTTCACTTTTCTTAGAAATCTTATTTAACTTCTAGATACTTTCAATTATGATCTTCACACTCTTTTACTTGCTTTTCTACTTCACTTTTCTTAGAAATCTTATTTAACTTCTAGATACTTTCAATTATGATCTTCACACTCTTTTACTTGCTTTTCTACTTCACTTTTCTTAGAAATCTTATTTAACTTCTAGATACTTTCAATTATGATCTTCACACTCTTTTACTTGCTTTTCTACTTCACTTTTCTTAGAAATATTATTTAACTTCTAGATACTTTCAATTATGATCTTCACACTCTTTTACTTGCTTTTCTACTTCACTTTTCTTAGAAATCTTATTTAACTTCTAGATACTTTCAATTATGATCTTCACACTCTTTTACTTGCTTATCTACTTCACTTTTCTTAGAAATCTTATTTAACTTCTAGATACTTTCAATTATAATCTTCACACTCTTTTACTTGCTTTTCTACTTCACTTTTCTTAGAAATCTTATTTAACTTCTAGATACTTTCAATTATGATCTTCACACTCTTTTACTTGCTTTTCTACTTCACTTTTCTTAGAAATCTTATTTAACTTCTAGATACTTTCAATTATGATCTTCACACTCTTTTACTTGCTTTTCTACTTCACTTTTCTTAGAAATCTTATTTAACTTCTAGATACTTTCAATTATAATCTTCACACTCTTTTACTTGCTTTTCTACTTCACTTTTCTTAGAAATATTATTTAACTTCTAGATACTTTCAATTATGATCTTCACACTCTTTTTTTTACATTTCTTTATTCTCTTTTCTTTGAAATCTAATCTCTCTTTCTCATTTTATTACTTTCAATTATGATCTTCACACTCTTTTACTTTCTTTTCTACTTCACTTTTCTTAGAAATATTATTTAACTTCTAGATACTTTCAATTATGATCTTCACACTCTTTTACTTGCTTATCTACTTCACTTTTCTTAGAAATCTTATTTAACTTCTAGATACTTTCAATTATGATCTTCACACTCTTTTACTTGCTTTTCTACTTCACTTTTCTTAGAAATCTTATTTAACTTCTAGATACTTTCAATTATGATCTTCACACTCTTTTACTTACATTTCTTTTTTCTCTTTTCTTTGAAATCTAATCTCTCTTTCTCATTTTATTACTTTCAATTATGATTTTCACACTCTTTTACAAGCTTTTCTACTTCACTTTTCTTAGAAATATTTTTTAACTTCTAGATACTTTCAATTATGATCTTCACACTCTTTTACTTACATTTCTTTTTTCTCTTTTCTTTGAAATCTAATCTCTCTTTCTCATTTTATTACTTTCAATTATGATTTTCACACTCTTTTACTTGCTTTTCTACTTCACTTTTCTTAGAAATATTATTTAACTTCTAGATACTTTCAATTATGATCTTCACACTCTTTTACTTGCTTTTCTTATTCACTTTTCTTAGAAATATTATTTAACTTCTAGATACTTTCAATTATGATCTTCACACTCTTTTACTTGCTTTTCTACTTCACTTTTCTTAGAAATCTTATTTAACTTCTAGATACTTTCAATTATGATCTTCACACTCTTTTACTTGCTTTTCTACTTCACTTTTCTTAGAAATCTTATTTAACTTCTAGATACTTTCAATTATGATCTTCACACTCTTTTACTTGCTTTTCTACTTCACTTTTCTTAGAAATCTTATTTAACTTCTAGATACTTTCAATTATGATCTTCACACTCTTTTACTTGCTTTTCTACTTCACTTTTCTTAGAAATATTATTTAACTTCTAGATACTTTCAATTATGATCTTCACACTCTTTTACTTGCTTTTCTACTTCACTTTTCTTAGAAATCTTATTTAACTTCTAGATACTTTCAATTATGATCTTCACACTCTTTTACTTGCTTTTCTACTTCACTTTTCTTAGAAATCTTATTTAACTTCTAGATACTTTCAATTATGATCTTCACACTCTTTTACTTGCTTTTCTACTTCACTTTTCTTAGAAATCTTATTTAACTTCTAGATACTTTCAATTATGATCTTCACACTCTTTTACTTGCTTTTCTACTTCACTTTTCTTAGAAATCTAATCTCTCTTTCTCATTTTATTACTTTCAATTATGATCTTCACACTCTTTTACTTGCTTTTCTACTTCACTTTTCTTAGAAATCTTATTTAACTTCTAGATACTTTCAATTATGATCTTCACACTCTTTTACTTGCTTTTCTACTTCACTTTTCTTAGAAATCTTATTTAACTTCTAGATACTTTCAATTATGATCTTCACACTCTTTTACTTGCTTATCTACTTCACTTTTCTTAGAAATCTTATTTAACTTCTTGATACTTTCAATTATGATCTTCACACTCTTTTACTTGCTTTTCTACTTCACTTTTCTTAGAAATATTATTTAACTTCTAGATACTTTCAATTATGATCTTCACACTCTTTTACTTGCTTTTCTACTTCAATTTTCTTAGAAATCTTATTTAACTTCTAGAAACTTTCAATTATGATCTTCACACTCTTTTACTTGCTTTTCTACTTCACTTTTCTTAGAAATCTTATTTAACTTCTAGATACTTTCAATTATGATCTTCACACTCTTTTACTTACATTTCTTTTTTCTCTTTTCTTTGAAATCTAATCTCTCTTTCTCATTTTATTACTTTCAATTATGATCTTCACACTCTTTTACTTGCTTATCTACTTCACTTTTCTTAGAAATATTTTTTAACTTCTAGATACTTTCAATTATGATCTTCACACTCTTTTACTTGCTTTTCTACTTCACTTTTCTTAGAAATATTATTTAACTTCTAGATACTTTCAATTATGATCTTCACACTCTTTTACTTGCTTTTCTACTTCACTTTTCTTAGAAATCTTATTTAACTTCTAGATACTTTCAATTATGATCTTCACACTCTTTTACTTGCTTTTCTACTTCACTTTTCTTAGAAATCTTATTTAACTTCTAGATACTTTCAATTATGATCTTCACACTCTTTTACTTGCTTTTCTACTTCACTTTTCTTAGAAATCTTATTTAACTTCTAGATACTTTCAATTATGATCTTCACACTCTTTTACTTGCTTTTCTACTTCACTTTTCTTAGAAATCTTATTTAACTTATTGATATTTTCAATTATGATCTTCACACTCTTTTACTTGCTTATCTACTTCACTTTTCTTAGAAATATTATTTAACTTCTTGATACTTTCAATTATGATCTTCACACTCTTTTACTTGCTTTTCTTATTCACTTTTCTTAGAAATCTTATTTAACTTCTTGATTCTTTCAATTATGATCTTCACACTCTTTTACTTGCTTTTCTACTTCACTTTTCTTAGAAATATTATTTAACTTCTAGATACTTTCAATTATGATCTTCACACTCTTTTACTTGCTTATCTACTTCACTTTTCTTAGAAATCTTATTTAACTTCTAGATACTTTCAATTATGATCTTCACACTCTTTTACTTGCTTATCTACTTCACTTTTCTTAGAAATCTTATTTAACTTCTAGATACTTTCAATTATGATCTTCACACTCTTTTACTTGCTTTTCTACTTCACTTTTCTTAGAAATATTATTTAACTTCTAGATACTTTCAATTATGATCTTCACACTCTTTTACTTGCTTTTCTACTTCACTTTTCTTAGAAATCTTATTTAACTTCTAGATACTTTCAATTATGATCTTCACACTCTTTTACTTGCTTTTCTACTTCACTTTTCTTAGAAATCTTATTTAACTTCTAGATACTTTCAATTATGATCTTCACACTCTTTTACTTGCTTTTCTACTTCACTTTTCTTAGAAATCTTATTTAACTTCTAGATACTTTCAATTATGATCTTCACACTCTTTTACTTGCTTTTCTACTTCACTTTTCTTAGAAATCTTATTTAACTTATTGATATTTTCAATTATGATCTTCACACTCTTTTACTTGCTTATCTACTTCACTTTTCTTAGAAATATTATTTAACTTCTTGATACTTTCAATTATGATCTTCACACTCTTTTACTTGCTTTTCTTATTCACTTTTCTTAGAAATCTTATTTAACTTCTTGATTCTTTCAATTATGATCTTCACACTCTTTTACTTGCTTTTCTACTTCACTTTTCTTAGAAATATTATTTAACTTCTAGATACTTTCAATTATGATCTTCACACTCTTTTACTTGCTTATCTACTTCACTTTTCTTAGAAATCTTATTTAACTTCTAGATACTTTCAATTATGATCTTCACACTCTTTTACTTGCTTATCTACTTCACTTTTCTTAGAAATATTATTTAACTTCTTGATACTTTCAATTATGATCTTCACACTCTTTTACTTGCTTTTCTTATTCACTTTTCTTAGAAATCTTATTTAACTTCTAGATACTTTCAATTATGATCTTCACACTCTTTTACTTGCTTTTCTACTTCACTTTTCTTAGAAATCTTATTTAACTTCTTGATTCTTTCAATTATGATCTTCACACTCTTTTACTTGCTTATCTACTTCACTTTTCTTAGAAATCTTATTTAACTTCTAGATACTTTCAATTATGATCTTCACACTCTTTTACTTGCTTTTCTACTTCACTTTTCTTAGAAATCTTATTTAACTTCTTGATACTTTCAATTATGATCTTCACACTCTTTTACTTGCTTTTCTACTTCACTTTTCTTAGAAATATTATTTAACTTCTAGATACTTTCAATTATGATCTTCACACTCTTTTACTTGCTTTTCTACTTCACTTTTCTTAGAAATCTTATTTAACTTCTAGATACTTTCAATTATGATCTTCACACTCTTTTACTTGCTTTTCTACTTCACTTTTCTTAGAAATATTATTTAACTTCTTGATACTTTCAATTATGATCTTCACACTCTTTTACTTGCTTTTCTTATTCACTTTTCTTAGAAATATTATTTAACTTCTTGATACTTTCAATTATGATCTTCACACTCTTTTACTTGCTTTTCTACTTCACTTTTCTTAGAAATATTATTTAACTTCTAGATACTTTCAATTATGATCTTCACACTCTTTTACTTGCTTTTCTACTTCACTTTTCTTAGAAATCTTATTTAACTTCTAGATACTTTCAATTATGATCTTCACACTCTTTTACTTGCTTTTCTTATTCACTTTTCTTAGAAATATTATTTAACTTCTTGATACTTTCAATTATGATCTTCACACTCTTTTACTTGCTTTTCTACTTCACTTTTCTTAGAAATATTATTTAACTTCTTGATACTTTCAATTATGATCTTCACACTCTTTTACTTGCTTTTCTACTTCACTTTTCTTAGAAATCTTATTTAACTTCTAGATACTTTCAATTATGATCTTCACACTCTTTTACTTGCTTTTCTACTTCACTTTTCTTAGAAATCTTATTTAACTTCTAGATACTTTCAATTATGATCTTCACACTCTTTTTTTTACATTTCTTTATTCTCTTTTCTTAGAAATCTTATTTAACTTCTAGATACTTTCAATTATGATCTTCACACTCTTTTACTTGCTTATCTACTTCACTTTTCTTAGAAATCTTATTTAACTTCTTGATACTTTCAATTATGATCTTCACACTCTTTTACTTGCTTATCTACTTCACTTTTCTTAGAAATCTTATTTAACTTCTTGATTCTTTCAATTATGATCTTCACACTCTTTTACTTGCTTTTCTACTTCACTTTTCTTAGAAATCTTATTTAACTTCTAGATACTTTCAATTATGATCTTCACACTCTTTTACTTGCTTTTCTACTTCACTTTTCTTAGAAATCTTATTTAACTTCTTGATACTTTCAATTATGATCTTCACACTCTTTTACTTGCTTATCTACTTCACTTTTCTTAGAAATCTTATTTAACTTCTAGATACTTTCAATTATGATCTTCACACTCTTTTACTTGCTTATCTACTTCACTTTTCTTAGAAATATTATTTAACTTCTTGATACTTTCAATTATGATCTTCACACTCTTTTACTTGCTTTTCTACTTCACTTTTCTTAGAAATATTATTTAACTTCTAGATACTTTCAATTATGATCTTCACACTCTTTTACTTGCTTATCTACTTCACTTTTCTTAGAAATCTTATTTAACTTCTAGATACTTTCAATTATGATCTTCACACTCTTTTACTTGCTTATCTACTTCACTTTTCTTAGAAATATTATTTAACTTCTTGATACTTTCAATTATGATCTTCACACTCTTTTACTTGCTTTTCTTATTCACTTTTCTTAGAAATATTATTTAACTTCTAGATACTTTCAATTATGATCTTCACACTCTTTTACTTGCTTTTCTACTTCAATTTTCTTAGAAATCTTATTTAACTTCTAGAAACTTTCAATTATGATCTTCACACTCTTTTACTTGCTTTTCTACTTCACTTTTCTTAGAAATCTTATTTAACTTCTAGATACTTTCAATTATGATCTTCACACTCTTTTTTTTACATTTCTTTATTCTCTTTTCTTAGAAATATTATTTAACTTCTTGATACTTTCAATTATGATCTTCACACTCTTTTACTTGCTTTTCTACTTCACTTTTCTTAGAAATCTTATTTAACTTCTAGATACTTTCAATTATGATCTTCACACTCTTTTACTTGCTTATCTACTTCACTTTTCTTAGAAATCTTATTTAACTTCTAGATACTTTCAATTATGATCTTCACACTCTTTTACTTGCTTATCTACTTCACTTTTCTTAGAAATATTATTTAACTTCTTGATACTTTCAATTATGATCTTCACACTCTTTTACTTGCTTTTCTTATTCACTTTTCTTAGAAATCTTATTTAACTTCTAGATACTTTCAATTATGATCTTCACACTCTTTTACTTGCTTATCTACTTCACTTTTCTTAGAAATCTTATTTAACTTCTTGATTCTTTCAATTATGATCTTCACACTCTTTTACTTGCTTATCTACTTCACTTTTCTTAGAAATCTTATTTAACTTCTAGATACTTTCAATTATGATCTTCACACTCTTTTACTTGCTTTTCTACTTCACTTTTCTTAGAAATCTTATTTAACTTCTAGATACTTTCAATTATGATCTTCACACTCTTTTTTTTACATTTCTTTATTCTCTTTTCTTAGAAATCTTATTTAACTTCTAGATACTTTCAATTATGATCTTCACACTCTTTTACTTGCTTATCTACTTCACTTTTCTTAGAAATCTTATTTAACTTCTAGATACTTTCAATTATGATCTTCACACTCTTTTACTTGCTTATCTACTTCACTTTTCTTAGAAATCTTATTTAACTTCTTGATACTTTCAATTATGATCTTCACACTCTTTTACTTGCTTTTCTACTTCACTTTTCTTAGAAATATTATTTAACTTCTAGATACTTTCAATTATGATCTTCACACTCTTTTACTTGCTTTTCTTATTCACTTTTCTTAGAAATCTTATTTAACTTCTTGATTCTTTCAATTATGATCTTCACACTCTTTTACTTGCTTTTCTACTTCACTTTTCTTAGAAATCTTATTTAACTTCTAGATACTTTCAATTATGATCTTCACACTCTTTTACTTGCTTTTCTACTTCACTTTTCTTAGAAATCTTATTTAACTTCTTGATACTTTCAATTATGATCTTCACACTCTTTTACTTGCTTATCTACTTCACTTTTCTTAGAAATCTTATTTAACTTCTAGATACTTTCAATTATGATCTTCACACTCTTTTACTTGCTTATCTACTTCACTTTTCTTAGAAATATTATTTAACTTCTTGATACTTTCAATTATGATCTTCACACTCTTTTACTTGCTTTTCTACTTCACTTTTCTTAGAAATATTATTTAACTTCTAGATACTTTCAATTATGATCTTCACACTCTTTTACTTGCTTTTCTACTTCACTTTTCTTAGAAATCTTATTTAACTTCTAGATACTTTCAATTATGATCTTCACACTCTTTTACTTGCTTATCTACTTCACTTTTCTTAGAAATCTTATTTAACTTCTAGATACTTTCAATTATGATCTTCACACTCTTTTACTTGCTTTTCTTATTCACTTTTCTTAGAAATCTGATTTAACTTCTTGATTCTTTCAATTATGATCTTCACACTCTTTTACTTGCTTTTCTACTTCACTTTTCTTAGAAATCTTATTTAACTTCTAGATACTTTCAATTATGATCTTCACACTCTTTTACTTGCTTTTCTTATTCACTTTTCTTAGAAATATTATTTAACTTCTTGATACTTTCAATTATGATCTTCACACTCTTTTACTTGCTTTTCTACTTCACTTTTCTTAGAAATATTATTTAACTTCTAGATACTTTCAATTATGATCTTCACACTCTTTTACTTGCTTTTCTACTTCACTTTTCTTAGAAATCTTATTTAACTTCTAGATACTTTCAATTATGATCTTCACACTCTTTTACTTGCTTTTCTTATTCACTTTTCTTAGAAATATTATTTAACTTCTTGATACTTTCAATTATGATCTTCACACTCTTTTACTTGCTTTTCTACTTCACTTTTCTTAGAAATATTATTTAACTTCTTGATACTTTCAATTATGATCTTCACACTCTTTTACTTGCTTTTCTACTTCACTTTTCTTAGAAATCTTATTTAACTTCTAGATACTTTCAATTATGATCTTCACACTCTTTTACTTGCTTTTCTACTTCACTTTTCTTAGAAATCTTATTTAACTTCTAGATACTTTCAATTATGATCTTCACACTCTTTTTTTTACATTTCTTTATTCTCTTTTCTTAGAAATCTTATTTAACTTCTAGATACTTTCAATTATGATCTTCACACTCTTTTACTTGCTTATCTACTTCACTTTTCTTAGAAATCTTATTTAACTTCTTGATACTTTCAATTATGATCTTCACACTCTTTTACTTGCTTATCTACTTCACTTTTCTTAGAAATCTTATTTAACTTCTTGATTCTTTCAATTATGATCTTCACACTCTTTTACTTGCTTTTCTACTTCACTTTTCTTAGAAATCTTATTTAACTTCTAGATACTTTCAATTATGATCTTCACACTCTTTTACTTGCTTTTCTACTTCACTTTTCTTAGAAATCTTATTTAACTTCTTGATACTTTCAATTATGATCTTCACACTCTTTTACTTGCTTATCTACTTCACTTTTCTTAGAAATCTTATTTAACTTCTAGATACTTTCAATTATGATCTTCACACTCTTTTACTTGCTTTTCTACTTCACTTTTCTTAGAAATATTATTTAACTTCTTGATACTTTCAATTATGATCTTCACACTCTTTTACTTGCTTTTCTACTTCACTTTTCTTAGAAATATTATTTAACTTCTAGATACTTTCAATTATGATCTTCACACTCTTTTACTTGCTTATCTACTTCACTTTTCTTAGAAATCTTATTTAACTTCTAGATACTTTCAATTATGATCTTCACACTCTTTTACTTGCTTATCTACTTCACTTTTCTTAGAAATATTATTTAACTTCTTGATACTTTCAATTATGATCTTCACACTCTTTTACTTGCTTTTCTTATTCACTTTTCTTAGAAATCTTATTTAACTTCTTGATTCTTTCAATTATGATCTTCACACTCTTTTACTTGCTTATCTACTTCACTTTTCTTAGAAATCTTATTTAACTTCTAGATACTTTCAATTATGATCTTCACACTCTTTTACTTGCTTTTCTTATTCACTTTTCTTAGAAATCTTATTTAACTTCTAGATACTTTCAATTATGATCTTCACACTCTTTTTTTTACATTTCTTTATTCTCTTTTCTTAGAAATATTATTTAACTTCTTGATACTTTCAATTATGATCTTCACACTCTTTTACTTGCTTTTCTACTTCACTTTTCTTAGAAATCTTATTTAACTTCTAGATACTTTCAATTATGATCTTCACACTCTTTTACTTGCTTATCTACTTCACTTTTCTTAGAAATATTATTTAACTTCTTGATACTTTCAATTATGATCTTCACACTCTTTTACTTGCTTATCTACTTCACTTTTCTTAGAAATATTATTTAACTTCTTGATACTTTCAATTATGATCTTCACACTCTTTTACTTGCTTTTCTTATTCACTTTTCTTAGAAATCTTATTTAACTTCTAGATACTTTCAATTATGATCTTCACACTCTTTTACTTGCTTATCTACTTCACTTTTCTTAGAAATCTTATTTAACTTCTTGATTCTTTCAATTATGATCTTCACACTCTTTTACTTGCTTATCTACTTCACTTTTCTTAGAAATCTTATTTAACTTCTAGATACTTTCAATTATGATCTTCACACTCTTTTACTTGCTTTTCTACTTCACTTTTCTTAGAAATCTTATTTAACTTCTAGATACTTTCAATTATGATCTTCACACTCTTTTACTTGCTTTTCTACTTCACTTTTCTTAGAAATATTATTTAACTTCTAGATACTTTCAATTATGATCTTCACACTCTTTTACTTGCTTTTCTACTTCACTTTTCTTAGAAATATTATTTAACTTCTAGATACTTTCAATTATGATCTTCACACTCTTTTACTTGCTTTTCTTATTCACTTTTCTTAGAAATCTTATTTAACTTCTTGATTCTTTCAATTATGATCTTCACACTCTTTTACTTGCTTTTCTACTTCACTTTTCTTAGAAATCTTATTTAACTTCTAGATACTTTCAATTATGATCTTCACACTCTTTTACTTGCTTTTCTTATTCACTTTTCTTAGAAATCTTATTTAACTTCTTGATTCTTTCAATTATGATCTTCACACTCTTTTACTTGCTTTTCTACTTCACTTTTCTTAGAAATCTTATTTAACTTCTAGATACTTTCAATTATGATCTTCACACTCTTTTACTTGCTTATCTACTTCACTTTTCTTAGAAATCTTATTTAACTTCTTGATACTTTCAATTATGATCTTCACACTCTTTTACTTGCTTATCTACTTCACTTTTCTTAGAAATCTTATTTAACTTCTAGATACTTTCAATTATGATCTTCACACTCTTTTACTTGCTTATCTACTTCACTTTTCTTAGAAATATTATTTAACTTCTTGATACTTTCAATTATGATCTTCACACTCTTTTACTTGCTTTTCTACTTCACTTTTCTTAGAAATATTATTTAACTTCTAGATACTTTCAATTATGATCTTCACACTCTTTTACTTGCTTTTCTACTTCACTTTTCTTAGAAATCTTATTTAACTTCTAGATACTTTCAATTATGATCTTCACACTCTTTTACTTGCTTATCTACTTCACTTTTCTTAGAAATCTTATTTAACTTCTAGATACTTTCAATTATGATCTTCACACTCTTTTACTTGCTTTTCTTATTCACTTTTCTTAGAAATCTTATTTAACTTCTTGATTCTTTCAATTATGATCTTCACACTCTTTTACTTGCTTTTCTACTTCACTTTTCTTAGAAATCTTATTTAACTTCTAGATACTTTCAATTATGATCTTCACACTCTTTTACTTGCTTTTCTACTTCACTTTTCTTAGAAATCTTATTTAACTTCTTGATACTTTCAATTATGATCTTCACACTCTTTTACTTGCTTATCTACTTCACTTTTCTTAGAAATCTTATTTAACTTCTAGATACTTTCAATTATGATCTTCACACTCTTTTACTTGCTTATCTACTTCACTTTTCTTAGAAATATTATTTAACTTCTTGATACTTTCAATTATGATCTTCACACTCTTTTACTTGCTTTTCTACTTCACTTTTCTTAGAAATATTATTTAACTTCTAGATACTTTCAATTATGATCTTCACACTCTTTTACTTGCTTATCTACTTCACTTTTCTTAGAAATATTATTTAACTTCTTGATACTTTCAATTATGATCTTCACACTCTTTTACTTGCTTTTCTACTTCACTTTTCTTAGAAATATTATTTAACTTCTAGATACTTTCAATTATGATCTTCACACTCTTTTACTTGCTTTTCTACTTCACTTTTCTTAGAAATCTTATTTAACTTCTAGATACTTTCAATTATGATCTTCACACTCTTTTACTTGCTTATCTACTTCACTTTTCTTAGAAATATTATTTAACTTCTTGATACTTTCAATTATGATCTTCACACTCTTTTACTTGCTTTTCTTATTCACTTTTCTTAGAAATCTTATTTAACTTCTAGATACTTTCAATTATGATCTTCACACTCTTTTACTTGCTTTTCTACTTCACTTTTCTTAGAAATCTTATTTAACTTCTAGATACTTTCAATTATGATCTTCACACTCTTTTACTTGCTTTTCTACTTCACTTTTCTTAGAAATCTTATTTAACTTCTAGATACTTTCAATTATGATCTTCACACTCTTTTACTTGCTTTTCTACTTCACTTTTCTTAGAAATCTTATTTAACTTCTAGATACTTTCAATTATGATCTTCACACTCTTTTACTTGCTTTTCTACTTCACTTTTCTTAGAAATCTTATTTAACTTCTAGATACTTTCAATTATGATCTTCACACTCTTTTACTTGCTTTTCTACTTCACTTTTCTTAGAAATCTTATTTAACTTCTAGATACTTTCAATTATGATCTTCACACTCTTTTACTTGCTTTTCTACTTCACTTTTCTTAGAAATCTTATTTAACTTCTAGATACTTTCAATTATGATCTTCACACTCTTTTACTTGCTTATCTACTTCACTTTTCTTAGAAATATTATTTAACTTCTTGATACTTTCAATTATGATCTTCACACTCTTTTACTTGCTTTTCTTATTCACTTTTCTTAGAAATCTTATTTAACTTCTTGATTCTTTCAATTATGATCTTCACACTCTTTTACTTGCTTATCTACTTCACTTTTCTTAGAAATATTATTTAACTTCTAGATACTTTCAATTATGATCTTCACACTCTTTTACTTGCTTTTCTACTTCACTTTTCTTAGAAATATTATTTAACTTCTAGATACTTTCAATTATGATCTTCACACTCTTTTACTTGCTTATCTACTTCACTTTTCTTAGAAATCTTATTTAACTTCTAGATACTTTCAATTATGATCTTCACACTCTTTTACTTGCTTATCTACTTCACTTTTCTTAGAAATATTATTTAACTTCTTGATACTTTCAATTATGATCTTCACACTCTTTTACTTGCTTTTCTTATTCACTTTTCTTAGAAATCTTATTTAACTTCTTGATTCTTTCAATTATGATCTTCACACTCTTTTACTTGCTTATCTACTTCACTTTTCTTAGAAATCTTATTTAACTTCTAGATACTTTCAATTATGATCTTCACACTCTTTTACTTGCTTTTCTACTTCACTTTTCTTAGAAATCTTATTTAACTTCTAGATACTTTCAATTATGATCTTCACACTCTTTTTTTTACATTTCTTTATTCTCTTTTCTTTGAAATCTAATCTCTCTTTCTCATTTTATTACTTTCAATTATGATTTTCACACTCTTTTACAAGCTTTTCTACTTCACTTTTCTTAGAAATATTATTTAACTTCTAGATACTTTCAATTATGATCTTCACACTCTTTTTCTTACATTTCTTTATTCTCTTTTCTTTGAAATCTAATCTCTCTTTCTCATTTTATTACTTTCAATTATGATTTTCACACTCTTTTACAAGCTTTTCTACTTCACTTTTCTTAGAAATATTATTTAACTTCTAGATACTTTCAATTATGATCTTCACACTCTTTTACTTGCTTATCTACTTCACTTTTCTTAGAAATCTTATTTAACTTCTAGATACTTTCAATTATGATCTTCACACTCTTTTACTTGCTTTTCTACTTCACTTTTCTTAGAAATCTTATTTAACTTCTAGATACTTTCAATTATGATCTTCACACTCTTTTACTTGCTTTTCTACTTCACTTTTCTTAGAAATCTTATTTAACTTCTAGATACTTTCAATTATGATCTTCACACTCTTTTACTTGCTTTTCTACTTCACTTTTCTTAGAAATCTTATTTAACTTCTAGATACTTTCAATTATGATCTTCACACTCTTTTACTTGCTTATCTACTTCACTTTTCTTAGAAATATTATTTAACTTCTAGATACTTTCAATTATGATCTTCACACTCTTTTACTTGCTTTTCTACTTCACTTTTCTTAGAAATCTTATTTAACTTCTAGATACTTTCAATTATGATCTTCACACTCTTTTACTTGCTTTTCTACTTCACTTTTCTTAGAAATCTTATTTAACTTCTAGATACTTTCAATTATGATCTTCACACTCTTTTACTTGCTTTTCTACTTCACTTTTCTTAGAAATATTATTTAACTTCTAGATACTTTCAATTATGATCTTCACACTCTTTTTTTTACATTTCTTTATTCTCTTTTCTTTGAAATCTAATCTCTCTTTCTCATTTTATTACTTTCAATTATGATCTTCACACTCTTTTACTTGCTTTTCTTATTCACTTTTCTTAGAAATCTTATTTAACTTCTTGATTCTTTCAATTATGATCTTCACACTCTTTTACTTGCTTATCTACTTCACTTTTCTTAGAAATCTTATTTAACTTCTAGATACTTTCAATTATGATCTTCACACTCTTTTACTTGCTTATCTACTTCACTTTTCTTAGAAATCTTATTTAACTTCTAGATACTTTCAATTATGATCTTCACACTATTTTACTTGCTTATCTACTTCACTTTTCTTAGAAATATTATTTAACTTCTTGATACTTTCAATTATGATCTTCACACTCTTTTACTTGCTTTTCTACTTCACTTTTCTTAGAAATATTATTTAACTTCTAGATACTTTCAATTATGATCTTCACACTCTTTTACTTGCTTTTCTACTTCACTTTTCTTAGAAATCTTATTTAACTTCTAGATACTTTCAATTATGATCTTCACACTCTTTTACTTGCTTTTCTACTTCACTTTTCTTAGAAATCTTATTTAACTTCTAGATACTTTCAATTATGATCTTCACACTCTTTTACTTGCTTTTCTACTTCACTTTTCTTAGAAATATTATTTAACTTCTAGATACTTTCAATTATGATCTTCACACTCTTTTACTTGCTTTTCTACTTCACTTTTCTTAGAAATCTTATTTAACTTCTAGATACTTTCAATTATGATCTTCACACTCTTTTACTTGCTTTTCTACTTCACTTTTCTTAGAAATCTTATTTAACTTCTAGATACTTTCAATTATGATCTTCACACTCTTTTACTTACATTTCTTTTTTCTCTTTTCTTTGAAATCTAATCTCTCTTTCTCATTTTATTACTTTCAATTATGATTTTCACACTCTTTTACAAGCTTTTCTACTTCACTTTTCTTAGAAATCTTATTTAACTTCTAGATACTTTCAATTATGATCTTCACACTCTTTTACTTGCTTTTCTTATTCACTTTTCTTAGAAATATTATTTAACTTCTAGATACTTTCAATTATGATCTTCACACTCTTTTACTTGCTTTTCTACTTCACTTTTCTTAGAAATCTTATTTAACTTCTAGATACTTTCAATTATGATCTTCACACTCTTTTACTTGCTTTTCTACTTCACTTTTCTTAGAAATCTTATTTAACTTCTAGATACTTTCAATTATGATCTTCACACTCTTTTACTTGCTTTTCTACTTCACTTTTCTTAGAAATCTTATTTAACTTATTGATACTTTCAATTATGATCTTCACACTCTTTTACTTGCTTATCTACTTCACTTTTCTTAGAAATATTATTTAACTTCTTGATACTTTCAATTATGATCTTCACACTCTTTTACTTGCTTTTCTTATTCACTTTTCTTAGAAATCTTATTTAACTTCTTGATTCTTTCAATTATGATCTTCACACTCTTTTACTTGCTTTTCTACTTCACTTTTCTTAGAAATATTATTTAACTTCTAGATACTTTCAATTATGATCTTCACACTTTTTTACTTGCTTTTCTTATTTCCTTTTCTTAGAAATCTTATTTAACTTCTTGATTCTTTCAATTATGATCTTCACACTCTTTTACTTGCTTATCTACTTCACTTTTCTTAGAAATCTTATTTAACTTCTAGATACTTTCAATTATGATCTTCACACTCTTTTACTTGCTTATCTACTTCACTTTTCTTAGAAATATTATTTAACTTCTAGATACTTTCAATTATGATCTTCACACTCTTTTACTTGCTTTTCTACTTCACTTTTCTTAGAAATCTTATTTAACTTCTAGATACTTTCAATTATGATCTTCACACTCTTTTACTTGCTTATCTACTTCACTTTTCTTAGAAATCTTATTTAACTTCTTGATTCTTTCAATTATGATCTTCACACTCTTTTACTTGCTTATCTACTTCACTTTTCTTAGAAATATTATTTAACTTCTTGATACTTTCAATTATGATCTTCACACTCTTTTACTTGCTTTTCTACTTCACTTTTCTTAGAAATATTATTTAACTTCTAGATACTTTCAATTATGATCTTCACACTCTTTTACTTGCTTTTCTACTTCACTTTTCTTAGAAATATTATTTAACTTCTAGATACTTTCAATTATGATCTTCACACTCTTTTACTTGCTTTTCTACTTCACTTTTCTTAGAAATATTATTTAACTTCTTGATACTTTCAATTATGATCTTCACACTCTTTTACTTGCTTTTCTTATTCACTTTTCTTAGAAATATTATTTAACTTCTTGATACTTTCAATTATGATCTTCACACTCTTTTACTTGCTTTTCTACTTCACTTTTCTTAGAAATATTATTTAACTTCTTGATACTTTCAATTATGATCTTCACACTCTTTTACTTGCTTTTCTACTTCACTTTTCTTAGAAATCTTATTTAACTTCTAGATACTTTCAATTATGATCTTCACACTCTTTTACTTGCTTTTCTACTTCACTTTTCTTAGAAATCTTATTTAACTTCTAGATACTTTCAATTATGATCTTCACACTCTTTTACTTGCTTTTCTACTTCACTTTTCTTAGAAATCTTATTTAACTTCTAGATACTTTCAATTATGATCTTCACACTCTTTTACTTGCTTTTCTACTTCACTTTTCTTAGAAATCTTATTTAACTTCTAGATACTTTCAATTATGATCTTCACACTCTTTTACTTGCTTATCTACTTCACTTTTCTTAGAAATCTTATTTAACTTCTTGATACTTTCAATTATGATCTTCACACTCTTTTACTTGCTTTTCTTATTCACTTTTCTTAGAAATCTTATTTAACTTCTTGATTCTTTCAATTATGATCTTCACACTCTTTTACTTGCTTATCTACTTCACTTTTCTTAGAAATCTTATTTAACTTCTTGATTCTTTCAATTATGATCTTCACACTCTTTTACTTGCTTTTCTACTTCACTTTTCTTAGAAATCTTATTTAACTTCTAGATACTTTCAATTATGATCTTCACACTCTTTTACTTGCTTTTCTACTTCACTTTTCTTAGAAATCTTATTTAACTTCTAGATTCTTTCAATTATGATCTTCACACTCTTTTACTTGCTTTTCTACTTCACTTTTCTTA
>CAMPDV010005302.1:0-29518 GCA_946699065.1 Loxodes magnus
TACTTCTTCACTTTTCTAAATACTTATTACTTCTCAAAGCATACTCCTTAAAACTGAAATTCTATCTTCTTTTCTTACTTTACTTCTTCACCTTTTCTAAATACTTATTACTTCGAAAAGCATACTCCTTAAAACTGAAATTCTATCTTCTTTTCTTACTTTACTTCTTCACTTTTCTAAATACTTATTACTTCTCAAAGCATACTCCTTAAAACTGAAATTATATCTTCTTTTCTTACTTTACTTCTTCACTTTTCTAAATACTTATTACTTCGCAAAGCATACTCCTTAAAATAAAAAATTCAATCTTCTTTTCTTACTTTACTTCTTCACCTTTTCTAAATACTTATTACTTCTCAAAGCATACTCCTTAAAACTGAAATTCAATCTTCTTTTCTTACTTTACTTCTTCACTTTTCTAAATACTTATTACTTCTCAAAGCATACTCCTTAAAACTGAAATTCTATCTTCTTTTCTTACTTTACTTCTTCACCTTTTCTAAATACTTATTACTTCTCAAAGCATACTCCTTAAAACTGAAAATTCTATCTTCTTTTCTTACTTTACTTCTTCACTTTTCTAAATACTTATTACTTCTCAAAGCATACTCCTTAAAACTGAAATTCTATCTTCTTTTCTTACTTTACTTCTTCACTTTTCTAAATACTTATTACTTCTCAAAGCATACTCCTTAAAACTGAAATTCTATCTTCTTTTCTTACTTTACTTCTTCACCTTTTCTAAATACTTATTACTTCGCAAAGCATACTCCTTAAAACTGAAATTCTATCTTCTTTTCTTACTTTACTTCTTCACTTTTCTAAATACTTATTACTTCTCAAAGCATACTCCTTAAAACTGAAATTCTATCTTCTTTTCTTACTTTACTTCTTCACCTTTTCTAAATACTTATTACTTCGCAAAGCATACTCCTTAAAACTGAAATTATATCTTCTTTTCTTACTTTACTTCTTCACCTTTTCTAAATACTTATTACTTCTCAAAGCATACTCCTTAAAATTAAAAATTCAATCTTCTTTTCTTACTTTACTTCTTCACCTTTTCTAAATACTTATTACTTCTCAAAGCATACTCCTTAAAACTGAAATTATATCTTCTTTTCTTACTTTACTTCTTCACTTTTCTAAATACTTATTACTTCTCAAAGCAGACTGAATAAAACTGAAATTCTATCTTCTTTTCTTACTTTACTTCTTCACTTTTCTAAATACTTATTACTTCTCAAAGCAGACTCCTTAAAACTGAAATTCTATCTTCTTTTCTTACTTTACTTCTTCACTTTTCTAAATACTTATTACTTCTCAAAGCAGACTGAATAAAATTAAAAATTCTATCTTCTTTTCTTACTTTACTTCTTCACTTTTTCTAAATACTTATTACTTCTCAAAGCATACTCCTTAAAACTGAAATTCTATGTTCTTTTCTTACTTTACTTCTTCACCTTTTCTAAATACTTATTACTTCTCAAAGCAGACTCCTTAAAATTAAAAATTCAATCTTCTTTTCTTACTTTACTTCTTCACCTTTTCTAAATACTTATTACTTCTCAAAGCATACTCCTTAAAACTGAAATTCAATCTTCTTTTCTTACTTTACTTCTTCACCTTTTCTAAATACTTATTACTTCTCAAAGCAGACTGAATAAAATTAAAAATTATATCTTCTTTTCTTACTTTACTTCTTCACTTTTCTAAATACTTATTACTTCTCAAAGCATACTCCTTAAAACTGAAATTCTATCTTCTTTTCTTACTTTACTTCTTCACCTTTTCTAAATACTTATTACTTCGCAAAGCATACTCCTTAAAACTGAAATTCTATCTTCTTTTCTTACTTTACTTCTTCACTTTTCTAAATACTTATTACTTCTCAAAGCATACTCCTTAAAACTGAAATTCTATCTTCTTTTCTTACTTTACTTCTTCACTTTTTCTAAATACTTATTACTTCTCAAAGCATACTCCTTAAAACTGAAATTCTATGTTCTTTTCTTACTTTACTTCTTCACCTTTTCTAAATACTTATTACTTCTCAAAGCATACTCCTTAAAATTAAAAATTCAATCTTCTTTTCTTACTTTACTTCTTCACCTTTTCTAAATACTTATTACTTCTCAAAGCATACTCCTTAAAACTGAAATTCAATCTTCTTTTCTTACTTTACTTCTTCACTTTTCTAAATACTTATTACTTCTCAAAGCATACTCCTTAAAACTGAAATTCTATCTTCTTTTCTTACTTTACTTCTTCACTTTTCTAAATACTTATTACTTCTCAAAGCATACTCCTTAAAACTGAAATTCTATCTTCTTTTCTTACTTTACTTCTTCACCTTTTCTAAATACTTATTACTTCTCAAAGCATACTCCTTAAAACTGAAATTCTATCTTCTTTTCTTACTTTACTTCTTCACCTTTTCTAAATACTTATTACTTCTCAAAGCAGACTGAATAAAATTAAAAATTCTATCTTCTTTTCTTACTTTTCTTCTTCACCTTTTCTAAATACTTATTACTTCTCAAAGCAGACTGAATAAAATTAAAAATTCTATCTTCTTTTCTTACTTTTCTTCTTCACCTTTTCTAAATACTTATTACTTCTCAAAGCATACTCCTTAAAACTGAAATTCTATCTTCTTTTCTTACTTTACTTCTTCACTTTTCAATAGGCTAACTTTCATCTACAAGCATACTCTTTAAAACTGAAATTCTATCTTCTTTTCTTACTTTACTTCTTCACTTTTCTAAATACTTATTACTTCTCAAAGCATACTCCTTAAAACTGAAATTCTATCTTCTTTTCTTACTTTACTTCTTCACTTCTCTAAATACTTATTACTTCTCAAAGCATACTCTTTAAAACTGAAATTCTATCTTCTTTTCTTACTTTACTTCTTCACTTTTCTAAATACTTATTACTTCTCAAAGCATACTCCTTAAAACTGAAATTCTATCTTCTTTTCTTACTTTACTTCTTCACTTTTCTAAATACTTATTACTTCTCAAAGCATACTCCTTAAAACTGAAATTCTATCTTCTTTTCTTACTTTACTTCTTCACTTCTCTAAATACTTAATACTTCTCAAAGCATACTCCTTAAAACTGAAATTCTATCTTCTTTTCTTACTTTACTTCTTCACTTTTCAATAGGCTAACTTTCATCTACAAGCATACTCTTTAAAACTGAAATTCTATCTTCTTTTCTTACTTTACTTCTTCACTTTTCTAAATACTTATTACTTCTCAAAGCATACTCCTTAAAACTGAAATTCTATCTTCTTTTCTTACTTTACTTCTTCACTTTTCTAAATACTTATTACTTCTCAAAGCATACTCTTTAAAACTGAAATTCTATCTTCTTTTCTTACTTTACTTCTTCACTTTTCTAAATACTTATTACTTCTCAAAGCATACTCTTTAAAACTGAAATTCTATCTTCTTTTCTTACTTTACTTCTTCACTTTTCTAAATACTTAATACTTCTCAAAGCATACTCTTTAAAACTGAAATTCTATCTTCTTTTCTTACTTTACTTCTTCACTTTTCTAAATACTTAATACTTCTCAAAGCATACTCCTTAAAACTGAAAATTCTATCTTCTTTTCTTACTTTTCTTCTTCACCTTTTCTAAATACTTATTACTTCTCAAAGCAGACTGAATAAAATTAAAAATTCTATCTTCTTTTCTTACTTTTCTTCTTCACCTTTTCTAAATACTTATTACTTCTCAAAGCATACTCTTTAAAACTGAAATTCTATCTTCTTTTCTTACTTTACTTCTTCACTTTTCTAAATACTTATTACTTCTCAAAGCATACTCTTTAAAACTGAAATTCTATCTTCTTTTCTTACTTTACTTCTTCACTTTTCTAAATACTTAATACTTCTCAAAGCATACTCCTTAAAACTGAAATTCTATCTTCTTTTCTTACTTTACTTCTTCACTTTTCTAAATACTTAATACTTCTCAAAGCATACTCCTTAAAACTGAAAATTCTATCTTCTTTTCTTACTTTTCTTCTTCACCTTTTCTAAATACTTATTACTTCTCAAAGCAGACTGAATAAAATTAAAAATTCTATCTTCTTTTCTTACTTTTCTTCTTCACCTTTTCTAAATACTTATTACTTCTCAAAGCATACTCTTTAAAACTGAAATTCTATCTTCTTTTCTTACTTTACTTCTTCACTTTTCTAAATACTTATTACTTCTCAAAGCATACTCTTTAAAACTGAAATTCTATCTTCTTTTCTTACTTTACTTCTTCACTTTTCTAAATACTTAATACTTCTCAAAGCATACTCCTTAAAACTGAAATTCTATCTTCTTTTCTTACTTTACTTCTTCACTTTTCAATAGGCTAATTTTCATCTACAAGCATATCTTGACAAACCGAATACAGATTCGTAATTGTGACATTATTACTAACATTTTGGATATACTAAATTATATTTTAGTGCTTGCTACGCAAACTTATCATTAGATATTCTTTTCTTACTTTACTTCTTCACTTTTCTAAATACTTATTACTTCTCAAAGCATACTCCTTAAAACTGAAATTCTATCTTCTTTTCTTACTTTACTTCTTCACTTTTCTAAATACTTATTACTTCTCAAAGCATACTCTTTAAAACTGAAATTCTATCTTCTTTTCTTACTTTACTTCTTCACTTTTCTAAATACTTATTACTTCTCAAAGCATACTCTTTAAAACTGAAATTCTATCTTCTTTTCTTACTTTACTTCTTCACTTTTCTAAATACTTATTACTTCTCAAAGCATACTCTTTAAAACTGAAATTCTATCTTCTTTTCTTACTTTACTTCTTCACTTTTCTAAATACTTAATACTTCTCAAAGCATACTCCTTAAAACTGAAATTCTATCTTCTTTTCTTACTTTACTTCTTCACTTTTCTAAATACTTATTACTTCTCAAAGCATACTCCTTAAAACTGAAATTCTATCTTCTTTTCTTACTTTACTTCTTCACTTCTCTAAATACTTATTACTTCTCAAAGCATACTCCTTAAAACTGAAATTCTATCTTCTTTTCTTACTTTACTTCTTCACTTTTCTAAATACTTATTACTTCTCAAAGCAGACTGAATAAAACTGAAATTCTATCTTTTTTTCTTACTTTACTTCTTCACTTTTCTAAATACTTATTACTTCTCAAAGCATACTCCTTAAAACTGAAATTATATCTTCTTTTCTTACTTTACTTCTTCACCTTTTCTAAATACTTATTACTTCTCAAAGCATACTCCTTAAAATTAAAAATTCAATCTTCTTTTCTTACTTTACTTCTTCACCTTTTCTAAATACTTATTACTTCTCAAAGCATACTCCTTAAAACTGAAATTCAATCTTCTTTTCTTACTTTACTTCTTCACTTTTCTAAATACTTATTACTTCTCAAAGCAGACTCCTTAAAACTGAAATTCTATCTTCTTTTCTTACTTTACTTCTTCACTTTTCTAAATACTTATTACTTCTCAAAGCAGACTGAATAAAATTAAAAATTCTATCTTCTTTTCTTACTTTACTTCTTCACTTTTCTAAATACTTATTACTTCTCAAAGCATACTCCTTAAAACTGAAATTCTATCTTCTTTTCTTACTTTACTTCTTCACCTTTTCTAAATACTTATTACTTCTCAAAGCATACTCCTTAAAACTGAAATTCTATGTTCTTTTCTTACTTTACTTCTTCACCTTTTCTAAATACTTATTACTTCTCAAAGCAGACTGAATAAAATTAAAAATTCTATCTTCTTTTCTTACTTTTCTTCTTCACCTTTTCTAAATACTTATTACTTCTCAAAGCAGACTGAATAAAATTAAAAATTCTATCTTCTTTTCTTACTTTTCTTCTTCACCTTTTCTAAATACTTATTACTTCTCAAAGCATACTCCTTAAAACTGAAATTCTATCTTCTTTTCTTACTTTACTTCTTCACTTTTCAATAGGCTAACTTTCATCTACAAGCATACTCTTTAAAACTGAAATTCTATCTTCTTTTCTTACTTTACTTCTTCACTTTTCTAAATACTTATTACTTCTCAAAGCATACTCCTTAAAACTGAAATTCTATCTTCTTTTCTTACTTTACTTCTTCACTTCTCTAAATACTTAATACTTCTCAAAGCATACTCCTTAAAACTGAAATTCTATCTTCTTTTCTTACTTTACTTCTTCACTTTTCAATAGGCTAACTTTCATCTACAAGCATACTCTTTAAAACTGAAATTCTATCTTCTTTTCTTACTTTACTTCTTCACTTTTCTAAATACTTATTACTTCTCAAAGCATACTCCTTAAAACTGAAATTCTATCTTCTTTTCTTACTTTACTTCTTCACTTTTCTAAATACTTATTACTTCTCAAAGCATACTCTTTAAAACTGAAATTCTATCTTCTTTTCTTACTTTACTTCTTCACTTTTCTAAATACTTATTACTTCTCAAAGCATACTCTTTAAAACTGAAATTCTATCTTCTTTTCTTACTTTACTTCTTCACTTTTCTAAATACTTAATACTTCTCAAAGCATACTCTTTAAAACTGAAATTCTATCTTCTTTTCTTACTTTACTTCTTCACTTTTCTAAATACTTAATACTTCTCAAAGCATACTCATTAAAACTGAAAATTCTATCTTCTTTTCTTACTTTTCTTCTTCACCTTTTCTAAATACTTATTACTTCTCAAAGCAGACTGAATAAAATTAAAAATTCTATCTTCTTTTCTTACTTTTCTTCTTCACCTTTTCTAAATACTTATTACTTCTCAAAGCATACTCTTTAAAACTGAAATTCTATCTTCTTTTCTTACTTTACTTCTTCACTTTTCTAAATACTTATTACTTCTCAAAGCATACTCTTTAAAACTGAAATTCTATCTTCTTTTCTTACTTTACTTCTTCACTTTTCTAAATACTTAATACTTCTCAAAGCATACTCCTTAAAACTGAAATTCTATCTTCTTTTCTTACTTTACTTCTTCACTTTTCAATAGGCTAATTTTCATCTACAAGCATATCTTGACAAACCGAATACAGATTCGTAATTGTGACATTATTACTAACATTTTGGATATACTAAATTATATTTTAGTGCTTGCTACGCAAACTTATCATTAGATATTCTTTTCTTACTTTACTTCTTCACTTTTCTAAATACTTATTACTTCTCAAAGCATACTCCTTAAAACTGAAATTCTATCTTCTTTTCTTACTTTACTTCTTCACTTTTCTAAATACTTATTACTTCTCAAAGCATACTCTTTAAAACTGAAATTCTATCTTCTTTTCTTACTTTACTTCTTCACTTTTCTAAATACTTATTACTTCTCAAAGCATACTCTTTAAAACTGAAATTCTATCTTCTTTTCTTACTTTACTTCTTCACTTTTCTAAATACTTAATACTTCTCAAAGCATACTCCTTAAAACTGAAATTCTATCTTCTTTTCTTACTTTTCTTCTTCACCTTTTCTAAATACTTATTACTTCTCAAAGCATACTCTTTAAAACTGAAATTCTATCTTCTTTTCTTACTTTACTTCTTCACTTTTCTAAATACTTATTACTTCTCAAAGCATACTCCTTAAAACTGAAATTCTATCTTCTTTTCTTACTTTACTTCTTCACTTCTCTAAATACTTATTACTTCTCAAAGCATACTCCTTAAAACTGAAATTCTATCTTCTTTTCTTACTTTACTTCTTCACTTTTCTAAATACTTATTACTTCTCAAAGCAGACTGAATAAAACTGAAATTCTATCTTTTTTTCTTACTTTACTTCTTCACTTTTCAATAGGCTAACTTTCATCTACAAGCATACTCTTTAAAACTGAAATTCTATCTTCTTTTCTTACTTTACTTCTTCACTTTTCTAAATACTTATTACTTCTCAAAGCATACTCCTTAAAACTGAAATTCTATCTTCTTTTCTTACTTTACTTCTTCACTTTTCTAAATACTTATTACTTCTCAAAGCATACTCTTTAAAACTGAAATTCTATCTTCTTTTCTTACTTTACTTCTTCACTTTTCTAAATACTTATTACTTCTCAAAGCATACTCTTTAAAACTGAAATTCTATCTTCTTTTCTTACTTTACTTCTTCACTTTTCTAAATACTTATTACTTCTCAAAGCATACTCCTTAAAACTGAAATTCTATCTTCTTTTCTTACTTTACTTCTTCACTTTTCTAAATACTTATTACTTCTCAAAGCATACTCCTTAAAACTGAAATTCTATCTTCTTTTCTTACTTTTCTTCTTCACCTTTTCTAAATACTTATTACTTCTCAAAGCAGACTGAATAAAATTAAAAATTCTATCTTCTTTTCTTACTTTACTTCTTCACTTTTCTAAATACTTATTACTTCTCAAAGCATACTCCTTAAAACTGAAAATTCTATCTTCTTTTCTTACTTTACTTCTTCACCTTTTCGAAATACTTATTACTTCTCAAAGCAGACTGAATAAAATTAAAAATTCTATCTTCTTTTCTTACTTTACTTCTTCACTTTTCTAAATACTTATTACTTCTCAAAGCATACTCCTTAAAACTGAAATTCTATCTTCTTTTCTTACTTTACTTCTTCACCTTTTCTAAATACTTATTACTTCTCAAAGCATACTCCTTAAAACTGAAAATTCTATCTTCTTTTCTTACTTTACTTCTTCACTTTTCTAAATACTTATTACTTCTCAAAGCATACTCCTTAAAACTGAAAATTCTATCTTCTTTTCTTACTTTACTTCTTCACCTTTTCTAAATACTTATTACTTCTCAAAGCATACTCCTTAAAACTGAAATTCAATCTTCTTTTCTTACTTTACTTCTTCACTTTTCTAAATACTTATTACTTCTCAAAGCATACTCCTTAAAACTGAAATTCTATCTTCTTTTCTTACTTTACTTCTTCACCTTTTCTAAATACTTATTACTTCGAAAAGCATACTCCTTAAAACTGAAATTCTATCTTCTTTTCTTACTTTACTTCTTCACTTTTCTAAATACTTATTACTTCTCAAAGCATACTCCTTAAAACTGAAATTATATCTTCTTTTCTTACTTTACTTCTTCACTTTTCTAAATACTTATTACTTCGCAAAGCATACTCCTTAAAATAAAAAATTCAATCTTCTTTTCTTACTTTACTTCTTCACCTTTTCTAAATACTTATTACTTCTCAAAGCATACTCCTTAAAACTGAAATTCAATCTTCTTTTCTTACTTTACTTCTTCACTTTTCTAAATACTTATTACTTCTCAAAGCATACTCCTTAAAACTGAAATTCTATCTTCTTTTCTTACTTTACTTCTTCACCTTTTCTAAATACTTATTACTTCTCAAAGCATACTCCTTAAAACTGAAAATTCTATCTTCTTTTCTTACTTTACTTCTTCACTTTTCTAAATACTTATTACTTCTCAAAGCATACTCCTTAAAACTGAAATTCTATCTTCTTTTCTTACTTTACTTCTTCACTTTTCTAAATACTTATTACTTCTCAAAGCATACTCCTTAAAACTGAAATTCTATCTTCTTTTCTTACTTTACTTCTTCACCTTTTCTAAATACTTATTACTTCGCAAAGCATACTCCTTAAAACTGAAATTCTATCTTCTTTTCTTACTTTACTTCTTCACTTTTCTAAATACTTATTACTTCTCAAAGCATACTCCTTAAAACTGAAATTCTATCTTCTTTTCTTACTTTACTTCTTCACCTTTTCTAAATACTTATTACTTCGCAAAGCATACTCCTTAAAACTGAAATTATATCTTCTTTTCTTACTTTACTTCTTCACCTTTTCTAAATACTTATTACTTCTCAAAGCATACTCCTTAAAATTAAAAATTCAATCTTCTTTTCTTACTTTACTTCTTCACCTTTTCTAAATACTTATTACTTCTCAAAGCATACTCCTTAAAACTGAAATTCAATCTTCTTTTCTTACTTTACTTCTTCACTTTTCTAAATACTTATTACTTCTCAAAGCAGACTCCTTAAAACTGAAATTCTATCTTCTTTTCTTACTTTACTTCTTCACTTTTCTAAATACTTATTACTTCTCAAAGCAGACTGAATAAAATTAAAAATTCTATCTTCTTTTCTTACTTTACTTCTTCACTTTTCTAAATACTTATTACTTCTCAAAGCATACTCCTTAAAACTGAAATTCTATCTTCTTTTCTTACTTTACTTCTTCACCTTTTCTAAATACTTATTACTTCTCAAAGCATACTCCTTAAAACTGAAATTCTATGTTCTTTTCTTACTTTACTTCTTCACTTTTCTAAATACTTATTACTTCGAAAAGCATACTCCTTAAAACTGAAAATTCTATCTTCTTTTCTTACTTTTCTTCTTCACCTTTTCTAAATACTTATTACTTCGAAAAGCATACTCCTTAAAACTGAAATTCTATCTTCTTTTCTTACTTTACTTCTTCACCTTTTCTAAATACTTATTACTTCTCAAAGCATACTCCTTATAACTGAAATTCTATCTTCTTTTCTTACTTTACTTCTTCACTTTTCTAAATACTTATTACTTCTCAAAGCATACTCCTTAAAACTGAAATTCTATCTTCTTTTCTTACTTTACTTCTTCACTTTTCTAAATACTTATTACTTCTCAAAGCATACTCCTTAAAACTGAAATTCAATCTTCTTTTCTTACTTTACTTCTTCACTTTTCTAAATACTTATTACTTCTCAAAGCATACTCCTTAAAACTGAAATTCTATCTTCTTTTCTTACTTTACTTCTTCACCTTTTCTAAATACTTATTACTTCTCAAAGCATACTCCTTAAAACTGAAAATTCTATCTTCTTTTCTTACTTTACTTCTTCACTTTTCTAAATACTTATTACTTCGAAAAGCATACTCCTTAAAACTGAAAATTCTATCTTCTTTTCTTACTTTTCTTCTTCACCTTTTCTAAATACTTATTACTTCGAAAAGCATACTCCTTAAAACTGAAATTCTATCTTCTTTTCTTACTTTACTTCTTCACCTTTTCTAAATACTTATTACTTCTCAAAGCATACTCCTTATAACTGAAATTCTATCTTCTTTTCTTACTTTACTTCTTCACTTTTCTAAATACTTATTACTTCTCAAAGCATACTCCTTATAACTGAAATTCTATCTTCTTTTCTTACTTTACTTCTTCACTTTTCTAAATACTTAGCACTTCTCAAAGCATACTCCTTAAAACTGAAATTCTATCTTCTTTTCTTACTTTACTTCTTCACTTTTCAATAGGCTAACTTTCATCTACAAGCATACTCTTTAAAACTGAAATTCTATCTTCTTTTCTTACTTTACTTCTTCACTTTTCTAAATACTTATTACTTCTCAAAGCATACTCCTTAAAACTGAAATTCTATCTTCTTTTCTTACTTTTCTTCTTCACCTTTTCTAAATACTTATTACTTCTCAAAGCATACTCTTTAAAACTGAAATTCTATCTTCTTTTCTTACTTTACTTCTTCACTTTTCTAAATACTTATTACTTCTCAAAGCATACTCCTTAAAACTGAAATTCTATCTTCTTTTCTTACTTTACTTCTTCACTTCTCTAAATACTTATTACTTCTCAAAGCATACTCCTTAAAACTGAAATTCTATCTTCTTTTCTTACTTTACTTCTTCACTTTTCTAAATACTTATTACTTCTCAAAGCAGACTGAATAAAACTGAAATTCTATCTTTTTTTCTTACTTTACTTCTTCACTTTTCAATAGGCTAACTTTCATCTACAAGCATACTCTTTAAAACTGAAATTCTATCTTCTTTTCTTACTTTACTTCTTCACTTTTCTAAATACTTATTACTTCTCAAAGCATACTCCTTAAAACTGAAATTCTATCTTCTTTTCTTACTTTACTTCTTCACTTTTCTAAATACTTATTACTTCTCAAAGCATACTCTTTAAAACTGAAATTCTATCTTCTTTTCTTACTTTACTTCTTCACTTTTCTAAATACTTATTACTTCTCAAAGCATACTCTTTAAAACTGAAATTCTATCTTCTTTTCTTACTTTACTTCTTCACTTTTCTAAATACTTATTACTTCTCAAAGCATACTCCTTAAAACTGAAATTCTATCTTCTTTTCTTACTTTACTTCTTCACTTTTCTAAATACTTATTACTTCTCAAAGCATACTCCTTAAAACTGAAATTCTATCTTCTTTTCTTACTTTTCTTCTTCACCTTTTCTAAATACTTATTACTTCTCAAAGCAGACTGAATAAAATTAAAAATTCTATCTTCTTTTCTTACTTTACTTCTTCACTTTTCTAAATACTTATTACTTCTCAAAGCATACTCCTTAAAACTGAAAATTCTATCTTCTTTTCTTACTTTACTTCTTCACCTTTTCGAAATACTTATTACTTCTCAAAGCAGACTGAATAAAATTAAAAATTCTATCTTCTTTTCTTACTTTACTTCTTCACTTTTCTAAATACTTATTACTTCTCAAAGCATACTCCTTAAAACTGAAATTCTATCTTCTTTTCTTACTTTACTTCTTCACCTTTTCTAAATACTTATTACTTCTCAAAGCATACTCCTTAAAACTGAAAATTCTATCTTCTTTTCTTACTTTACTTCTTCACTTTTCTAAATACTTATTACTTCTCAAAGCATACTCCTTAAAACTGAAAATTCTATCTTCTTTTCTTACTTTACTTCTTCACCTTTTCTAAATACTTATTACTTCTCAAAGCATACTCCTTAAAACTGAAATTCAATCTTCTTTTCTTACTTTACTTCTTCACTTTTCTAAATACTTATTACTTCTCAAAGCATACTCCTTAAAACTGAAATTCTATCTTCTTTTCTTACTTTACTTCTTCACCTTTTCTAAATACTTATTACTTCGAAAAGCATACTCCTTAAAACTGAAATTCTATCTTCTTTTCTTACTTTACTTCTTCACTTTTCTAAATACTTATTACTTCTCAAAGCATACTCCTTAAAACTGAAATTATATCTTCTTTTCTTACTTTACTTCTTCACTTTTCTAAATACTTATTACTTCGCAAAGCATACTCCTTAAAATAAAAAATTCAATCTTCTTTTCTTACTTTACTTCTTCACCTTTTCTAAATACTTATTACTTCTCAAAGCATACTCCTTAAAACTGAAATTCAATCTTCTTTTCTTACTTTACTTCTTCACTTTTCTAAATACTTATTACTTCTCAAAGCATACTCCTTAAAACTGAAATTCTATCTTCTTTTCTTACTTTACTTCTTCACCTTTTCTAAATACTTATTACTTCTCAAAGCATACTCCTTAAAACTGAAAATTCTATCTTCTTTTCTTACTTTACTTCTTCACTTTTCTAAATACTTATTACTTCTCAAAGCATACTCCTTAAAACTGAAATTCTATCTTCTTTTCTTACTTTACTTCTTCACTTTTCTAAATACTTATTACTTCTCAAAGCATACTCCTTAAAACTGAAATTCTATCTTCTTTTCTTACTTTACTTCTTCACCTTTTCTAAATACTTATTACTTCGCAAAGCATACTCCTTAAAACTGAAATTCTATCTTCTTTTCTTACTTTACTTCTTCACTTTTCTAAATACTTATTACTTCTCAAAGCATACTCCTTAAAACTGAAATTCTATCTTCTTTTCTTACTTTACTTCTTCACCTTTTCTAAATACTTATTACTTCGCAAAGCATACTCCTTAAAACTGAAATTATATCTTCTTTTCTTACTTTACTTCTTCACCTTTTCTAAATACTTATTACTTCTCAAAGCATACTCCTTAAAATTAAAAATTCAATCTTCTTTTCTTACTTTACTTCTTCACCTTTTCTAAATACTTATTACTTCTCAAAGCATACTCCTTAAAACTGAAATTCAATCTTCTTTTCTTACTTTACTTCTTCACTTTTCTAAATACTTATTACTTCTCAAAGCAGACTCCTTAAAACTGAAATTCTATCTTCTTTTCTTACTTTACTTCTTCACTTTTCTAAATACTTATTACTTCTCAAAGCAGACTGAATAAAATTAAAAATTCTATCTTCTTTTCTTACTTTACTTCTTCACTTTTCTAAATACTTATTACTTCTCAAAGCATACTCCTTAAAACTGAAATTCTATCTTCTTTTCTTACTTTACTTCTTCACCTTTTCTAAATACTTATTACTTCTCAAAGCATACTCCTTAAAACTGAAATTCTATGTTCTTTTCTTACTTTACTTCTTCACTTTTCTAAATACTTATTACTTCGAAAAGCATACTCCTTAAAACTGAAAATTCTATCTTCTTTTCTTACTTTTCTTCTTCACCTTTTCTAAATACTTATTACTTCGAAAAGCATACTCCTTAAAACTGAAATTCTATCTTCTTTTCTTACTTTACTTCTTCACCTTTTCTAAATACTTATTACTTCTCAAAGCATACTCCTTATAACTGAAATTCTATCTTCTTTTCTTACTTTACTTCTTCACTTTTCTAAATACTTATTACTTCTCAAAGCATACTCCTTAAAACTGAAATTCTATCTTCTTTTCTTACTTTACTTCTTCACTTTTCTAAATACTTATTACTTCTCAAAGCATACTCCTTAAAACTGAAATTCTATCTTCTTTTCTTACTTTACTTCTTCACCTTTTCTAAATACTTATTACTTCTCAAAGCAGACTGAATAAAATTAAAAATTCTATCTTCTTTTCTTACTTTACTTCTTCACTTTTCTAAATACTTATTACTTCTCAAAGCATACTCCTTAAAACTGAAAATTCTATCTTCTTTTCTTACTTTACTTCTTCACCTTTTCGAAATACTTATTACTTCTCAAAGCAGACTGAATAAAATTAAAAATTCTATCTTCTTTTCTTACTTTACTTCTTCACTTTTCTAAATACTTATTACTTCTCAAAGCATACTCCTTAAAACTGAAATTCTATCTTCTTTTCTTACTTTACTTCTTCACCTTTTCTAAATACTTATTACTTCTCAAAGCATACTCCTTAAAACTGAAATTCTATGTTCTTTTCTTACTTTACTTCTTCACCTTTTCTAAATACTTATTACTTCTCAAAGCATACTCCTTAAAACTGAAAATTCTATCTTCTTTTCTTACTTTACTTCTTCACTTTTCTAAATACTTATTACTTCTCAAAGCATACTCCTTAAAACTGAAAATTCTATCTTCTTTTCTTACTTTACTTCTTCACTTTTCTAAATACTTATTACTTCTCAAAGCATACTCCTTAAAACTGAAATTCTATCTTCTTTTCTTACTTTACTTCTTCACCTTTTCTAAATACTTATTACTTCTCAAAGCATACTCCTTAAAACTGAAAATTCTATCTTCTTTTCTTACTTTACTTCTTCACTTTTCTAAATACTTATTACTTCTCAAAGCATACTCCTTAAAACTGAAAATTCTATCTTCTTTTCTTACTTTACTTCTTCACCTTTTCTAAATACTTATTACTTCTCAAAGCATACTCCTTAAAACTGAAAATTCTATCTTCTTTTCTTACTTTACTTCTTCACTTTTCTAAATACTTATTACTTCTCAAAGCATACTCCTTAAAACTGAAATTCTATCTTCTTTTCTTACTTTACTTCTTCACCTTTTCTAAATACTTATTACTTCGAAAAGCATACTCCTTAAAACTGAAATTCTATCTTCTTTTCTTACTTTACTTCTTCACTTTTCTAAATACTTATTACTTCTCAAAGCATACTCCTTAAAACTGAAATTATATCTTCTTTTCTTACTTTACTTCTTCACTTTTCTAAATACTTATTACTTCGCAAAGCATACTCCTTAAAATAAAAAATTCAATCTTCTTTTCTTACTTTACTTCTTCACCTTTTCTAAATACTTATTACTTCTCAAAGCATACTCCTTAAAACTGAAATTCAATCTTCTTTTCTTACTTTACTTCTTCACTTTTCTAAATACTTATTACTTCTCAAAGCATACTCCTTAAAACTGAAATTCTATCTTCTTTTCTTACTTTACTTCTTCACCTTTTCTAAATACTTATTACTTCTCAAAGCATACTCCTTAAAACTGAAATTCTATGTTCTTTTCTTACTTTACTTCTTCACCTTTTCTAAATACTTATTACTTCTCAAAGCATACTCCTTAAAACTGAAAATTCTATCTTCTTTTCTTACTTTACTTCTTCACTTTTCTAAATACTTATTACTTCTCAAAGCATACTCCTTAAAACTGAAAATTCTATCTTCTTTTCTTACTTTACTTCTTCACCTTTTCTAAATACTTATTACTTCTCAAAGCATACTCCTTAAAACTGAAAATTCTATCTTCTTTTCTTACTTTACTTCTTCACTTTTCTAAATACTTATTACTTCTCAAAGCATACTCCTTAAAACTGAAATTCAATCTTTTTTTCTTACTTTTCTTCTTCACCTTTTCTAAATACTTATTACTTCTCAAAGCATACTCCTTAAAACTGAAAATTCTATCTTCTTTTCTTACTTTACTTCTTCACTTTTCTAAATACTTATTACTTCTCAAAGCATACTCCTTAAAACTGAAATTCAATCTTCTTTTCTTACTTTACTTCTTCACTTTTCTAAATACTTATTACTTCTCAAAGCAGACTGAATAAAACTTAAATTATATCTTCTTTTCTTACTTTACTTCTTCACCTTTTCTAAATACTTATTACATCTCAAAGCATACTCCTTAAAACTGAAATTCTATCTTCTTTTCTTACTTTAATTCTTCACCTTTTCTAAATACTTATTACTTCTCAAAGCATACTCCTTAAAACTGAAATTCTATCTACATTTCTTGCTTTACTTCTTCACTTTTCTAAATACTTATTACTTCTCAAAGCAGACTGAATAAAACTTAAATTCTATCTTCTTTTCTTACTTTACTTCTTCACTTTTCTAAATACTTATTACTTCTCAAAGCAGACTGAATAAAACTGAAATTCTATCTTAATTTCTTACTTTACTTCTTCACCTTTTCTAAATACTTATTACTTCGCAAAGCAGACTGAATAAAATTAAAAATTCTATCTTCTTTTCTTACTTTACTTCTTCACTTTTCTAAATACTTATTACTTCTCAAAGCAGACTGAATAAAATTAAAAATTCTATCTTCTTTTCTTACTTTACTTCTTCACTTTTCTAAATACTTATTACTTCTCAAAGCAGACTGAATAAAATTAAAAATTCTATCTTCTTTTCTTACTTTACTTCTTCACCTTTTCTAAATACTTATTACTTCTCAAAGCATACTTCTTAAAACTGAAATTCTATCTTCTTTTCTTACTTTACTTCTTCACTTTTCGAAATACTTATTACTTCTCAAAGCATACTCCTTAAAACTGAAATTCAATCTTCTTTTCTTACTTTACTTCTTCACTTTTCTAAATACTTATTACTTCTCAAAGCAGACTGAATAAAATTAAAAATTATATCTTCTTTTCTTACTTTACTTCTTCACTTTTCTAAATACTTATTACTTCTCAAAGCATACTCCTTATAACTGAAATTCAATCTTATTTTCTTACTTTACTTCTTCACTTTTCTGAATACTTATTACTTCGCAAAGCATACTCCTTAAAACTGAAATTCTAACTTCTTTTCTTACTTTACTTCTTCACTTTTCTAAATACTTATTACTTCGCAAAGCATACTCCTTAAAACTGAAATTCAATCTTCTTTTCTTACTTTACTTCTTCACTTTTCTAAATACTTATTACTTCTCAAAGCAGACTGAATAAAATTAAAAATTATATCTTCTTTTCTTACTTTACTTCTTTACTTTTCTAAATACTTATTACTTCTCAAAGCAGACTGAATAAAATTAAAAATTATATCTTCTTTTCTTACTTTACTTCTTCACCTTTTCTAAATACTTATTACTTCTCAAAGCAGACTGAATAAAATTAAAAATTCTATCTTCTTTTCTTACTTTACTTCTTCACCTTTTCTAAATACTTATTACTTCTCAAAGCAGACTCCTTAAAACTGAAATTCTATATTCTTTTCTTACTTTACTTCTTCACTTTTCTAAATACTTATTACTTCTCAAAGCAGACTGAATAAAACTTAAATTCTATCTTCTTTTCTTACTTTACTTCTTCACTTTTCTAAATACTTATTACTTCTCAAAGCATACTCCTTAAAACTGAAATTCTATCTTCTTTTCTTACTTTACTTCTTCACTTTTCTAAATACTTATTACTTCTCAAAGCAGACTGAATAAAACTTAAATTATATCTTCTTTTCTTACTTTACTTCTTCACCTTTTCTAAATACTTATTACATCTCAAAGCATACTCCTTAAAACTGAAATTCTATCTTCTTTTCTTACTTTAATTCTTCACCTTTTCTAAATACTTATTACTTCTCAAAGCATACTCCTTAAAACTGAAATTCTATCTACATTTCTTGCTTTACTTCTTCACTTTTCTAAATACTTATTACTTCTCAAAGCAGACTGAATAAAACTTAAATTCTATCTTCTTTTCTTACTTTACTTCTTCACTTTTCTAAATACTTATTACTTCTCAAAGCAGACTGAATAAAACTGAAATTCTATCTTAATTTCTTACTTTACTTCTTCACCTTTTCTAAATACTTATTACTTCGCAAAGCAGACTGAATAAAATTAAAAATTCTATCTTCTTTTCTTACTTTACTTCTTCACTTTTCTAAATACTTATTACTTCTCAAAGCAGACTGAATAAAATTAAAAATTCTATCTTCTTTTCTTACTTTACTTCTTCACTTTTCTAAATACTTATTACTTCTCAAAGCAGACTGAATAAAATTAAAAATTCTATCTTATTTTCTTACTTTACTTCTTCACCTTTTCTAAATACTTATTACTTCTCAAAGCATACTCCTTAAAATTAAAAATTATATCTTCTTTTCTTACTTTACTTCTTCACCTTTTCTAAATACTTATTACTTCTCAAAGCATACTTCTTAAAACTGAAATTCTATCTTCTTTTCTTACTTTACTTCTTCACTTTTCGAAATACTTATTACTTCTCAAAGCATACTCCTTAAAACTGAAATTCAATCTTCTTTTCTTACTTTACTTCTTCACTTTTCTAAATACTTATTACTTCTCAAAGCAGACTGAATAAAATTAAAAATTATATCTTCTTTTCTTACTTTACTTCTTCACTTTTCTAAATACTTATTACTTCTCAAAGCAGACTGAATAAAATTAAAAATTCTATCTTCTTTTCTTACTTTACTTCTTCACTTTTCTAAATACTTATTACTTCGCAAAGCATACTCCTTAAAACTGAAATTCTCAATCTTCTTTTCTTACTTTACTTCTTCACTTTTCTAAATACTTATTACTTCGCAAAGCATACTCCTTAAAACTGAAATTCTGAATAAAATTAAAAATTATATCTTCTTTTCTTACTTTACTTCTTCACTTTTCTAAATACTTATTACTTCTCAAAGCATACTCCTTATAACTGAAATTCAATCTTCTTTTCTTACTTTACTTCTTCACTTTTCTAAATACTTATTACTTCGCAAAGCATACTCCTTAAAACTAAAAAATTCAATCTTCTTTTCTTACTTTACTTCTTCACTTTTCTAAATACTTATTACTTCTCAAAGCAGACTGAATAAAATTAAAAATTATATCTTCTTTTCTTACTTTACTTCTTCACTTTTCTAAATACTTATTACTTCTCAAAGCATACTCCTTAAAACTGAAATTCAATCTTCTTTTCTTACTTTACTTCTTCACTTTTCTAAATACTTATTACTTCGCAAAGCATACTCCTTAAAATAAAAAATTCAATCTTCTTTTCTTACTTTACTTCTTCACCTTTTCTAAATACTTATTACTTCGCAAAGCATACTCCTTATAACTGAAATTCTATCTTCTTTTCTTACTTTACTTCTTCACCTTTTCTAAATACTTATTACTTCTCAAAGCAGACTGAATAAAATTAAAAATTCTATCTTCTTTTCTTACTTTACTTCTTCACCTTTTCTAAATACTTATTACTTCTCAAAGCATACTCCTTAAAACTGAAATTCTATCTTCTTTTCTTACTTTACTTCTTCACCTTTTCTAAATACTTATTACTTCTCAAAGCATACTCCTTAAAACTGAAATTCAATCTTCTTTTCTTACTTTACTTCTTCACTTTTCTAAATACTTATTACTTCTCAAAGCAGACTGAATAAAATTAAAAATTATATCTTCTTTTCTTACTTTACTTCTTCACTTTTCTAAATACTTATTACTTCTCAAAGCATACTCCTTATAACTGAAATTCTATCTTCTTTTCTTACTTTACTTCTTCACTTTTCTAAATACTTATTACTTCTCAAAGCATACTCCTTATAACTGAAATTCTATCTTCTTTTCTTACTTTACTTCTTCACTTTTCTAAATACTTATTACTTCTCAAAGCATACTCCTTATAACTGAAATTCTATCTTCTTTTCTTACTTTACTTCTTCACCTTTTCTAAATACTTATTACTTCGAAAAGCATACTCCTTAAAACTGAAAATTCTATCTTCTTTTCTTACTTTTCTTCTTCACCTTTTCTAAATACTTATTACTTCGAAAAGCATACTCCTTAAAACTGAAATTCTATCTTCTTTTCTTACTTTACTTCTTCACCTTTTCTAAATACTTATTACTTCTCAAAGCATACTCCTTAAAATTAAAAATTATATCTTCTTTTCTTACTTTACTTCTTCACTTTTCTAAATACTTATTACTTCTCAAAGCATACTCCTTAAAACTGAAAATTCTATCTTCTTTTCTTACTTTTCTTCTTCACCTTTTCTAAATACTTATTACTTCGAAAAGCATACTCCTTAAAACTGAAATTCTATCTTCTTTTCTTACTTTACTTCTTCACCTTTTCTAAATACTTATTACTTCTCAAAGCATACTCCTTAAAATTAAAAATTATATCTTCTTTTCTTACTTTACTTCTTCACTTTTCTAAATACTTATTACTTCTCAAAGCATACTCCTTAAAACTGAAAATTCTATCTTCTTTTCTTACTTTACTTCTTCACTTTTCTAAATACTTATTACTTCTCAAAGCATACTCCTTAAAACTGAAATTATATCTTCTTTTCTTACTTTACTTCTTCACCTTTTCTAAATACTTATTACTTCTCAAAGCATACTCCTTAAAATTAAAAATTATATCTTCTTTTCTTACTTTACTTCTTCACTTTTCTAAATACTTATTACTTCTCAAAGCATACTCCTTAAAACTGAAAATTCTATCTTCTTTTCTTACTTTACTTCTTCACTTTTCTAAATACTTATTACTTCTCAAAGCATACTCCTTAAAACTGAAATTCTATCTTCTTTTCTTACTTTACTTCTTCACCTTTTCTAAATACTTATTACTTCTCAAAGCATACTCCTTAAAATTAAAAATTATATCTTCTTTTCTTACTTTACTTCTTCACTTTTCTAAATACTTATTACTTCTCAAAGCATACTCCTTAAAACTGAAAATTCTATCTTCTTTTCTTACTTTACTTCTTCACTTTTCTAAATACTTATTACTTCTCAAAGCATACTCCTTAAAACTGAAATTATATCTTCTTTTCTTACTTTACTTCTTCACCTTTTCTAAATACTTATTACTTCTCAAAGCATACTCCTTAAAACTGAAATTCTATCTTCTTTTCTTACTTTACTTCTTCACTTTTCTAAATACTTATTACTTCTCAAAGCAGACTGAATAAAACTTAAATTATATCTTCTTTTCTTACTTTACTTCTTCACCTTTTCTAAATACTTATTACATCTCAAAGCATACTCCTTAAAACTGAAATTCTATCTTCTTTTCTTACTTTAATTCTTCACCTTTTCTAAATACTTATTACTTCTCAAAGCATACTCCTTAAAACTGAAATTCTATCTACATTTCTTGCTTTACTTCTTCACTTTTCTAAATACTTATTACTTCTCAAAGCAGACTGAATAAAACTTAAATTCTATCTTCTTTTCTTACTTTACTTCTTCACTTTTCTAAATACTTATTACTTCTCAAAGCAGACTGAATAAAACTGAAATTCTATCTTAATTTCTTACTTTACTTCTTCACCTTTTCTAAATACTTATTACTTCGCAAAGCAGACTGAATAAAATTAAAAATTCTATCTTCTTTTCTTACTTTACTTCTTCACTTTTCTAAATACTTATTACTTCTCAAAGCAGACTGAATAAAATTAAAAATTCTATCTTCTTTTCTTACTTTACTTCTTCACTTTTCTAAATACTTATTACTTCTCAAAGCAGACTGAATAAAATTAAAAATTCTATCTTATTTTCTTACTTTACTTCTTCACCTTTTCTAAATACTTATTACTTCTCAAAGCATACTCCTTAAAATTAAAAATTATATCTTCTTTTCTTACTTTACTTCTTCACCTTTTCTAAATACTTATTACTTCTCAAAGCATACTCCTTAAAACTGAAATTCTATCTTCTTTTCTTACTTTACTTCTTCACTTTTCTAAATACTTATTACTTCTCAAAGCATACTCCTTAAAACTGAAATTCTATCTTCTTTTCTTACTTTACTTCTTCACTTTTCTAAATACTTATTACTTCTCAAAGCATACTCTTTAAAACTGAAATTCTATCTTCTTTTCTTACTTTACTTCTTCACTTTTCTAAATACTTATTACTTCTCAAAGCATACTCTTTAAAACTGAAATTCAATCTTATTTTCTTACTTTACTTCTTCACTTTTCTGAATACTTATTACTTCGCAAAGCATACTCCTTAAAACTGAAATTCTAACTTCTTTTCTTACTTTACTTCTTCACTTTTCTAAATACTTATTACTTCGCAAAGCATACTCCTTAAAACTGAAATTCAATCTTCTTTTCTTACTTTACTTCTTCACTTTTCTAAATACTTATTACTTCTCAAAGCAGACTGAATAAAATTAAAAATTATATCTTCTTTTCTTACTTTACTTCTTCACTTTTCTAAATACTTATTACTTCTCAAAGCAGACTGAATAAAATTAAAAATTCTATCTTCTTTTCTTACTTTACTTCTTCACCTTTTCTAAATACTTATTACTTCTCAAAGCAGACTGAATAAAATTAAAAATTCTATCTTCTTTTCTTACTTTACTTCTTCACCTTTTCTAAATACTTATTACTTCTCAAAGCAGACTCCTTAAAACTGAAATTCTATATTCTTTTCTTACTTTACTTCTTCACTTTTCTAAATACTTATTACTTCTCAAAGCAGACTGAATAAAACTTAAATTCTATCTTCTTTTCTTTCTTTACTTCTTCACTTTTCAAAATACTTATTACTTCGCAAAGCATACTCCTTAAAACTGAAATTCAATCTTCTTTTCTTACTTTACTTCTTCACTTTTCTAAATACTTATTACTTCTCAAAGCAGACTGAATAAAATTAAAAATTCTATCTTCTTTTCTTACTTTACTTCTTCACCTTTTCTAAATACTTATTACTTCTCAAAGCATACTCCTTAAAACTGAAATTCTATCTTCTTTTCTTACTTTAATTCTTCACCTTTTCTAAATACTTATTACTTCTCAAAGCATACTCCTTAAAACTGAAATTCAATCTTCTTTTCTTACTTTACTTCTTCACCTTTTCTAAATACTTATTACTTCTCAAAGCATACTACTTAAAATTAAAAATTATATCTTCTTTTCTTACTTTACTTCTTCACCTTTTCTAAATACTTATTACTTCGCAAAGCATACTCCTTATAACTGAAATTCAATCTTCTTTTCTTACTTTACTTCTTCACTTTTCTAAATACTTATTACTTCTCAAAGCATACTCCTTAAAATAAAAAATTCTATCTTCTTTTCTTACTTTACTTCTTCACCTTTTCTAAATACTTATTACTTCTCAAAGCATACTCCTTATAACTGAAATTCTATCTTCTTTTCTTACTTTACTTCTTCACCTTTTCTAAATACTTATTACTTCTCAAAGCAGACTGAATAAAATTAAAAATTCTATCTTCTTTTCTTACTTTACTTCTTCACCTTTTCTAAATACTTATTACTTCTCAAAGCATACTCCTTAAAACTGAAATTCTATCTTCTTTTCTTACTTTACTTCTTCGCCTTTTCTAAATACTTATTACTTCTCAAAGCATACTCCTTAAAACTGAAATTATATCTTATTTTCTACTTTACTTCTTCACCTTTTCTAAATACTTATTACTTCGAAAAGCATACTCCTTAAAACTGAAATTCTATCTTCTTTTCTTACTTTACTTCTTCACCTTTTCTAAATACTTATTACTTCTCAAAGCATACTCCTTAAAACTGAAATTCAATCTTCTTTTCTTACTTTACTTCTTCACCTTTTCGAAATACTTATTACTTCGAAAAGCATACTCCTTAAAACTGAAATTCAATCTTCTTTTCTTACTTTACTTCTTCACTTTTCTAAATACTTATTACTTCGCAAAGCAGACTGAATAAAACTGAAATTCTATCTTCTTTTCTTACTTTACTTCTTCACTTTTCGAAATACTTATTACTTCGAAAAGCATACTCCTTAAAACTGAAATTCTATCTACATTTCTTACTTTACTTCTTCACTTTTCTAAATACTTATTACTTCTCAAAGCAGACTGAATAAAATTAAAAATTCTATCTTCTTTTCTTACTTTACTTCTTCACTTTTCTAAATACTTATTACTTCTCAAAGCAGACTGAATAAAATTAAAAATTCTATCTTCTTTTCTTACTTTACTTCTTCACCTTTTCTAAATACTTATTACTTCTCAAAGCAGACTGAATAAAACTGAAATTCAATCTTATTTTCTTACTTTACTTCTTCACTTTTCTGAATACTTATTACTTCGCAAAGCATACTCCTTAAAACTGAAATTCTAACTTCTTTTCTTACTTTACTTCTTCACTTTTCTAAATACTTATTACTTCTCAAAGCAGACTGAATAAAACTGAAATTCTATCTTCTTTTCTTACTTTACTTCTTCACTTTTCTAAATACTTATTACTTCTCAAAGCATACTCCTTAAAACTGAAATTCTATCTTCTTTTCTTACTTTACTTCTTCACTTTTCTAAATACTTATTACTTCTCAAAGCATACTCTTTAAAACTGAAATTCTATCTTCTTTTCTTACTTTACTTCTTCACTTTTCTAAATACTTATTACTTCTCAAAGCATACTCCTTATAACTGAAATTCTATCTTCTTTTCTTACTTTACTTCTTCACCTTTTCTAAATACTTATTACTTCTCAAAGCATACTCCTTAAAACTGAAATTCAATCTTCTTTTCTTACTTTACTTCTTCACTTTTCTAAATACTTATTACTTCTCAAAGCAGACTGAATAAAATTAAAAATTATATCTTCTTTTCTTACTTTACTTCTTCACTTTTCTAAATACTTATTACTTCTCAAAGCATACTCCTTATAACTGAAATTCTATCTTCTTTTCTTACTTTACTTCTTCACTTTTCTAAATACTTATTACTTCTCAAAGCATACTACTTAAAATTAAAAATTATATCTTCTTTTCTTACTTTACTTCTTCACCTTTTCTAAATACTTATTACTTCTCAAAGCATACTCCTTAAAACTGAAATTCAATCTTCTTTTCTTACTTTACTTCTTCACCTTTTCTAAATACTTATTACTTCTCAAAGCATACTCCTTAAAACTGAAATTCAATCTTCTTTTCTTACTTTACTTCTTCACTTTTCTAAATACTTATTACTTCGCAAAGCATACTCCTTAAAATAAAAAATTCAATCTTCTTTTCTTACTTTACTTCTTCACCTTTTCTAAATACTTATTACTTCGCAAAGCAGACTGAATAAAACTGAAATTCTATCTTCTTTTCTTACTTTACTTCTTCACTTTTCTAAATACTTATTACTTCTCAAAGCATACTCCTTATAACTGAAATTCTATCTTCTTTTCTTACTTTACTTCTTCACTTTTCTAAATACTTATTACTTCTCAAAGCAGACTGAATAAAATTAAAAATTCTATCTTCTTTTCTTACTTTACTTCTTCACTTTTCTAAATACTTATTACTTCTCAAAGCAGACTCCTTAAAATTAAAAATTCTATCTTCTTTTCTTACTTTACTTCTTCACTTTTCTAAATACTTATTACTTCGCAAAGCATACTCCTTAAAATAAAAAATTCTATCTTCTTTTCTTACTTTACTTCTTCACTTTTCTAAATACTTATTACTTCGCAAAGCATACTGAATAAAACTAAAAATTCTATCTTATTTTCTTACTTTACTTCTTCACTTTTCTAAATACTTATTACTTCTCAAAGCATACTCCTTAAAACTGAAAATTCTATCTTATTTTCTTACTTTACTTCTTCACTTTTCTAAATACTTATTACTTCTCAAAGCAGACTGAATAAAATTAAAAATTATATCTTCTTTTCTTACTTTACTTCTTCACTTTTCTAAATACTTATTACTTCTCAAAGCATACTCCTTATAACTGAAATTCTATCTTCTTTTCTTACTTTACTTCTTCACCTTTTCTAAATACTTATTACTTCGCAAAGCATACTACTTAAAACTGAAATTCTAACTTCTTTTCTTACTTTACTTCTTCACTTTTCTAAATACTTATTACTTCTCAAAGCAGACTGAATAAAACTGAAATTCTATCTTCTTTTCTTACTTTACTTCTTCACTTTTCTAAATACTTATTACTTCTCAAAGCATACTCCTTAAAACTGAAATTCAATCTTCTTTTCTTACTTTACTTCTTCACTTTTCTAAATACTTATTACTTCTCAAAGCAGACTGAATAAAATTAAAAATTATATCTTCTTTTCTTACTTTACTTCTTCACCTTTTCTAAATACTTATTACTTCTCAAAGCATACTCCTTATAACTGAAATTCTATCTTCTTTTCTTACTTTACTTCTTCACCTTTTCTAAATACTTATTACTTCGCAAAGCATACTCTTAAAACTGAAATTCTACTTCTTTTCTTACTTTACTTCTTCACTTTTCTAAATACTTATTACTTCTCAAAGCAGACTGAATAAAACTGAAATTCTATCTTCTTTTCTTACTTTACTTCTTCACTTTTCTAAATACTTATTACTTCTCAAAGCTTAAAACTGAAATTCAATCTTCTTTTCTTACTTTACTTCTTCACCTTTTCTAAATACTTATTATAAAACTGAAATTCTATCTTCTTTTCTTACTTTACTTCTTCACTTTTCTAAATACTTATTACTTCTCAAAGCATACTCCTTAAAACTGAAATTCTATCTTCTTTTCTTACTTTACTTCTTCACTTTTCTAAATACTTATTACTTCTCAAAGCAGACTGAATAAAATTAAAAATTATATCTTCTTTTCTTACTTTACTTCTTCACTTTTCTAAATACTTATTACTTCTCAAAGCATACTCCTTATAACTGAAATTCTATCTTCTTTTCTTACTTTACTTCTTCACCTTTTCTAAATACTTATTACTTCTCAAAGCATACTACTTAAAATTAAAAATTATATCTTCTTTTCTTACTTTACTTCTTCACCTTTTCTAAATACTTATTACTTCTCAAAGCATACTCCTTAAAACTGAAATTCTATCTTCTTTTCTTACTTTACTTCTTCACTTTTCTAAATACTTATTATTCAATCTCAATCTTTTTCTTACTTTACTTCTTCACCTTTTCTAAATACTTATTACTTCTCAAAGCATACTACAAACTGAAATTCTATCTTCTTTTCTTACTTTACTCTTTTCTTACTTATTACTCGAAGCATAATCCTATCTTCTTTTCTTACTTTACTTCTTCACTTTTCTAAATACTTATTACTTCGCAAAGCATACTCCTTAAAATAAAAAATTCAATCTTCTTTTCTTACTTTACTTCTTCACCTTTTCTAAATACTTATTACTTCGCAAAGCAGACTGAATAAAACTGAAATTCTATCTTCTTTTCTTACTTTACTTCTTCACTTTTCTAAATACTTATTACTTCTCAAAGCATACTCCTTAAAACTGAAATTATATCTTCTTTTCTTACTTTACTTCTTCACTTTTCTAAATACTTATTACTTCTCAAAGCATACTGAATAAAACTGAAATTCTATCTTATTTTCTTACTTTACTTCTTCACTTTTCTAAATACTTATTACTTCGCAAAGCATACTCCTTAAAACTGAAATTCAATCTTCTTTTCTTACTTTACTTCTTCACTTTTCTAAATACTTATTACTTCTCAAAGCAGACTGAATAAAACTAAAAATTCTATCTTCATTTCTTACTTTACTTCTTCACCTTTTCTAAATACTTATTACTTCTCAAAGCATACTCCTTAAAACTGAAATTCTATCTTCTTTTCTTACTTTACTTCTTCACCTCTTCTAAATACTTATTACTTCTCAAAGCATACTCCTTAAAACTAAAAATTCTATCTTCTTTTCTTACTTTACTTCTTCACTTTTCTAAATACTTATTACTTCTCAAAGCAGACTGAATAAAATTAAAAATTCAATCTTCTTTTCTTACTTTACTTCTTCACTTTTCTAAATACTTATTACTTCTCAAAGCATACTCCTTAAAACTGAAATTCTATCTTCTTTTCTTACTTTACTTCTTCACTTTTCTAAATACTTATTACTTCTCAAAGCAGACTGAATAAAACTGTAATTATATCTTCTTTTCTTACTTTACTTCTTCACTTTTCTAAATACTTATTACTTCTCAAAGCAGACTGAATAAAATTAAAAATTCTATCTTCTTTTCTTACTTTACTTCTTCACTTTTCTAAATACTTATTACTTCTCAAAGCATAATCCTTAAAACTGAAATTCTATCTTCTTTTCTTACTTTACTTCTTCACTTTTCTAAATACTTATTACTTCTCAAAGCATACTCCTTAAAACTGAAATTCTATCTACATTTCTTGCTTTACTTCTTCACTTTTCTAAATACTTATTACTTCTCAAAGCAGACTGAATAAAACTTAAAAATTCTATCTTCTTTTCTTACTTTACTTCTTCACTTTTCTAAATACTTATTACTTCTCAAAGCAGACTGAATAAAACTGAAATTCTATCTTAATTTCTTACTTTACTTCTTCACCTTTTCTAAATACTTATTACTTCTCAAAGCAGACTGAATAAAATTAAAAATTCTATCTTCTTTTCTTACTTTACTTCTTCACTTTTCTAAATACTTATTACTTCTCAAAGCAGACTGAATAAAATTAAAAATTCTATCTTCTTTTCTTACTTTACTTCTTCACTTTTCTAAATACTTATTACTTAACAAAGCATACTCCTTAAAACTGAAATTCTATCTTATTTTCTTACTTTACTTCTTCACTTTTCTAAATACTTATTACTTCGCAAAGCATACTCCTTAAAACTGAAATTCTATCTTCTTTTCTTACTTTACTTCTTCACTTTTCTAAATACTTATTACTTCTCAAAGCAT
>CAMPDV010005303.1:0-25234 GCA_946699065.1 Loxodes magnus
CTCTTTATAACTCTTATCTTATCAAAGCTTACAAACTTAAAAACTTAAATTACTCTTCTTTTCTTACTTTTCTTCTTCACTTTATTTTTAAACTAACTACTCTTTATAACTCTTATTTTATCAAAGCTTACAAACTTAAAAACTTAAATTACTCTTCTTTTCTTACTTTTCTTCTTCACTTTATTTTTAAAACTAACTACTCTTTATAACTCTTATCTTTATAAAGCTTACAAACTTAAAAACTTAAATTACTCTTCTTTTCTTACTTTTCTTCTTCAATTTACTTTTTAAACTAACTACTCTTTATAACTCTTATCTTATCAAAGCTTACAAACTTAAAAACTTAAATTACTCTTCTTTTCTTACTTTTCTTCTTCACTTTACTTTTTAAACTAACTACTCTTTATAACTCTTATTTTATCAAAGCTTACAAACTTAAAAACTTAAATTACTCTTCTTTTCTTACTTTTCTTCTTCACTATAATTTTTAAACTAACTACTCTTTATAACTCTTATCTTTTCAAAGCTTACAAACTTAAAAACTTAAATTACTCTTCTTTTCTTACTTTTCTTCTTCAATTTACTTTTTAAACTAACTACTCTTTATAACTCTTATTTTATCAAAGCTTACAAACTTAAAAACTTAAATTACTCTTCTTTTCTTACTTTTCTTCTTCAATTTACTTTTTAAACTAACTACTCTTTATAACTCTTATTTTATCAAAGCTTACAAACTTAAAAACTTAAATTACTCTTCTTTTCTTATTTTTCTTCTTCACTATAATTTTAAAACTAACTACTCTTTATAACTCTTATTTTATCAAAGCTTACAAACTTAAAAACTTAAATTACTCTTCTTTTCTTACTTTTCTTCTTCACTTTACTTTTTAAACTAACTACTCTTTATAACTCTTATTTTATCAAAGCTTACAAACTTAAAAACTTAAATTACTCTTCTTTTCTTACTTTTCTTCTTCACTTTACTTTTTAAACTAACTACTCTTTATAACTCTTATTTTATCAAAGCTTACAAACTTAAAAACTTAAATTACTCTTCTTTTCTTACTTTTCTTCTTCACTTTACTTTTTAAACTAACTACTCTTTATAACTCTTATTTTATCAAAGCTTACAAACTTAAAAACTTAAATTACTCTTCTTTTCTTATTTTTCTTCTTCACTATAATTTTAAAACTAACTACTCTTTATAACTCTTATTTTATCAAAGCTTACAAACTTAAAAACTTAAATTACTCTTCTTTTCTTACTTTTCTTCTTCACTTTATTTTTAAAACTAACTACTCTTTATAACTCTTATCTTTATAAAGCTTACAAACTTAAAAACTTAAATTACTCTTCTTTTCTTACTTTTCTTCTTCAATTTACTTTTTAAACTAACTACTCTTTATAACTCTTATCTTATCAAAGCTTACAAACTTAAAAACTTAAATTACTCTTCTTTTCTTACTTTTCTTCTTCAATTTACTTTTAAAACTAACTACTCTTTATAACTCTTATTTTATCAAAGCTTACAAACTTAAAAACTTAAATTACTCTTCTTTTCTTACTTTTCTTCTTCACTTTAATTTTAAAACTAACTACTCTTTATAACTCTTATCTTTATAAAGCTTACAAACTTAAAAACTTAAATTACTCTTCTTTTCTTACTTTTCTTCTTCAATTTACTTTTTAAACTAACTACTCTTTATAACTCTTATCTTATCAAAGCTTACAAACTTAAAAACTTAAATTACTCTTCTTTTCTTACTTTTCTTCTTCACTTTACTTTTTAAACTAACTACTCTTTATAACTCTTATTTTATCAAAGCTTACAAACTTAAAAACTTAAATTACTCTTCTTTTCTTACTTTTCTTCTTCACTATAATTTTAAAACTAACTACTCTTTATAACTCCTATCATTTCAAAGCTTACAAACTTAAAAACTTAAATTACTCTTCTTTTCTTATTTTTTTTCTTGACTTTATTTTTTAAACTAACTACTCTTTATAACTCTTATTTTATCAAAGCTTACAAACTTAAAAACTTAAATTATCTTCTTTTCTTACTTTTCTTCTTTACTATAATTTTTAAACTAACTACTCTTTATAACTCTTATCTTTTCAAAGCTTACAAACTTAAAAACTTAAATTACTCTTCTTTTCTTACTTTTCTTCTTCAATTTACTTTTTAAACTAACTACTCTTTATAACTCTTATTTTATCAAAGCTTACGAACTTGAAAACTTAAATTACTCTTCTTTTCTTACTTTTCTTCTTCACTATAATTTTTAAACTAACTACTCTTTATAACTCTTATTTTATCAAAGCTTACAAACTTAAAAACTTAAATTACTCTTCTTTTCTTACTTTTCTTCTTCACTATACTTTTTAAACTAACTACTCTTTATAACTCTTATCTTTTCAAAGCTTACAAACTTAAAAACTTAAATTACTCTTCTTTTCTTATTTGTTTTCTTTACTATAATTTTAAAACTAACTACTCTTTATAACTCTTATTTTATCAAAGCTTACAAACTTAAAAACTTAAATTACTCTTCTTTTCTTACTTTTCTTCTTCACTATAATTTTAAAACTAACTACTCTTTATAACTCTTATCTTTATAAAGCTTACAAACTTAAAAACTTAAATTACTCTTCTTTTCTTACTTTTCTTCTTCACTATAATTTTTAAACTAACTACTCTTTATAACTCTTATCTTTTCAAAGCTTACAAACTTAAAAACTTAAATTATCTTCTTTTCTTATTTGTTTTCTTCACTATAATTTTAAAACTAACTACTCTTTATAACTCTTATTTTATCAAAGCTTACAAACTTAAAAACTTAAATTAATCTTCTTTTCTTACTTTTCTTCTTCAATTTACTTTTTAAACTAACTACTCTTTATAACTCTTATCTTTTCAAAGCTTACAAACTTAAAAACTTAAATTACTCTTCTTTTCTTACTTTTCTTCTTCACTTTATTTTTAAAACTAACTACTCTTTATAACTCTTATCTTTATAAAGCTTACAAACTTAAAAACTTAAATTAATCTTCTTTTCTTACTTTTCTTCTTCACTATAATTTTAAAACTAACTACTCTTTATAACTCTTATTTTATCAAAGCTTACAAACTTAAAAACTTAAATTACTCTTCTTTTCTTACTTTTCTTCTTCACTATAATTTTAAAACTAACTACTCTTTATAACTCTTATTTTATCAAAGCTTACAAACTTAAAAACTTAAATTACTCTTCTTTTCTTACTTTTCTTCTTCACTATAATTTTAAAACTAACTACTCTTTATAACTCTTATCTTTATAAAGCTTACAAACTTAAAAACTTAAATTACTCTTCTTTTCTTACTTTTCTTCTTCACTATAATTTTAAAACTAACTACTCTTTATAACTCTTATTTTATCAAAGCTTACAAACTTAAAAACTTAAATTACTCTTCTTTTCTTACTTTTCTTCTTAACTATAATTTTAAAACTAACTACTCTTTATAACTCTTATCTTTTCAAAGCTTACAAAATTAAAAACTTAAATTACTCTTCTTTTCTTACTTTTCTTCTTCACTATACTTTTTAAACTAACTACTCTTTATAACTCTTATCTTTTCAAAGCTTACAAACTTAAAAACTTAAATTACTCTTCTTTTCTTACTTTTCTTCTTCACTATAATTTTAAAACTAACTACTCTTTATAACTCTTATTTTATCAAAGCTTACAAACTTAAAAACTTAAATTACTCTTCTTTTCTTACTTTTCTTCTTCACTATAATTTTTAAAACTAACTACTCTTTATAACTCTTATCTTTATCAAAGCTTACAAACTTAAAAACTTAAATTACTCTTCTTTTCTTACTTTTCTTCTTAACTATAATTTTAAAACTAACTACTCTTTATAACTCTTATCTTTTCAAAGCTTACAAACTTAAAAACTTAAATTACTCTTCTTTTCTTACTTTTCTTCTTCACTATACTTTTTAAACTAACTACTCTTTATAACTCTTATCTTTTCAAAGCTTACAAACTTAAAAACTTAAATTACTCTTCTTTTCTTATTTGTTTTCTTACTATAATTTTAAAACTAACTACTCTTTATAACTCTTATTTTATCAAAGCTTACAAACTTAAAAACTTAAATTACTCTTCTTTTCTTACTTTTCTTCTTCACTTTATTTTTAAAACTAACTACTCTTTATAACTCTTATCTTTATAAAGCTTACAAACTTAAAAACTTAAATTAATCTTCTTTTCTTACTTTTCTTCTTCACTATAATTTTAAAACTAACTACTCTTTATAACTCTTATCTTTATCAAAGCTTACAAACTTAAAAACTTAAATTACTCTTCTTTTCTTACTTTTCTTCTTCACTATAATTTTAAAACTAACTACTCTTTATAACTCTTATTTTATCAAAGCTTACAAACTTAAAAACTTAAATTACTCTTCTTTTCTTACTTTTCTTCTTCACTTTATTTTTAAAACTAACTACTCTTTATAACTCTTATCTTTACAAAGCTTACAAACTTAAAAACTTAAATTACTCTTCTTTTCTTACTTTTCTTCTTAACTATAATTTTAAAACTAACTACTCTTTATAACTCTTATCTTTTCAAAGCTTACAAAATTAAAAACTTAAATTACTCTTCTTTTCTTACTTTTCTTCTTCACTATAATTTTAAAACTAACTACTCTTTATAACTCTTATTTTATCAAAGCTTACAAACTTAAAAACTTAAATTACTCTTCTTTTCTTACTTTTCTTCTTCACTATAATTTTTAAACTAACTACTCTTTATAACTCTTATCTTTTCAAAGCTTACAAACTTAAAAACTTAAATTACTCTTCTTTTCTTACTTTTCTTCTTCACTATAATTTTGAAACTAACTACTCTTTATAACTCTTATCTTTTCAAAGCTTACAAACTTAAAAACTTAAATTACTCTTCTTTTCTTACTTTTCTTCTTCAATTTACTTTTTAAACTAACTACTCTTTATAACTCTTATTTTATCAAAGCTTACAAACTTAAAAACTTAAATTACTCTTCTTTTCTTACTTTTCTTCTTCACTATAATTTTAAAACTAACTACTCTTTATAACTCTTATTTTATCAAAGCTTACAAACTTAAAAACTTAAATTAATCTTCTTTTCTTACTTTTCTTCTTCACTATAATTTTAAAACTAACTACTCTTTATAACTCTTATCTTTATAAAGCTTACAAACTTAAAAACTTAAATTACTCTTCTTTTCTTACTTTTCTTCTTCACTATAATTTTAAAACTAACTACTCTTTATAACTCTTATTTTATCAAAGCTTACAAACTTAAAAACTTAAATTACTCTTCTTTTCTTACTTTTCTTCTTCACTTTATTTTTAAAACTAACTACTCTTTATAACTCTTATCTTTACAAAGCTTACAAACTTAAAAACTTAAATTACTCTTCTTTTCTTACTTTTCTTCTTAACTATAATTTTAAAACTAACTACTCTTTATAACTCTTATCTTTTCAAAGCTTACAAAATTAAAAACTTAAATTACTCTTCTTTTCTTACTTTTCTTCTTCACTATAATTTTAAAACTAACTACTCTTTATAACTCTTATCTTTTCAAAGCTTACAAACTTAAAAACTTAAATTACTCTTCTTTTCTTACTTTTCTTCTTCACTATAATTTTAAAACTAACTACTCTTTATAACTCTTATTTTATCAAAGCTTACAAACTTAAAAACTTAAATTACTCTTCTTTTCTTATTTTTTTTCTTCACTTTATTTTTTAAACTAACTACTCTTTATAACTCTTATTTTATCAAAGCTTACAAACTTAAAAACTTAAATTACTCTTCTTTTCTTACTTTTCTTCTTCAATTTACTTTTTAAACTAACTACTCTTTATAACTCTTATTTTATCAAAGCTTACAAACTTAAAAACTTAAATTACTCTTCTTTTCTTACTTTTCTTCTTCACTATAATTTTGAAACTGACTATTCTTTATAACTCTTATCTTTTCAAAGCTTACAAACTTAAAAACTTAAATTACTCTTCTTTAACTACTTTTCTTCTTCACTATAATTTTGAAACTAACTACTCTTTATAACTCTTATCTTTTCAAAGCTTACAAAATTAAAAACTTAAATTACTCTTCTTTAACTACTTTTCTTCTTCACTATAATTTTGAAACTAACTACTCTTTATAACTCTTATCTTTTCAAAGCTTACAAACTTAAAAACTTAAATTACTCTTCTTTTCTTACTTTTCTTCTTCACTATAATTTTAAAACTAACTACTCTTTATAACTCTTATTTTATCAAAGCTTACAAACTTAAAAACTTAAATTACTCTTCTTTTCTTATTTTTTTTCTTCACTTTATTTTTTAAACTAACTACTCTTTATAACTCTTATTTTATCAAAGCTTACAAACTTAAAAACTTAAATTACTCTTCTTTTCTTACTTTTCTTCTTCAATTTACTTTTTAAACTAACTACTCTTTATAACTCTTATTTTATCAAAGCTTACAAACTTAAAAACTTAAATTACTCTTCTTTTCTTACTTTTCTTCTTCACTTTACTTTTTAAACTAACTACTCTTTATAACTCTTATTTTATCAAAGCTTACAAACTTAAAAACTTAAATTACTCTTCTTTTCTTACTTTTCTTCTTCACTTTACTTTTTAAACTAACTACTCTTTATAACTCTTATTTTATCAAAGCTTACAAACTTAAAAACTTAAATTACTCTTCTTTTCTTACTTTTCTTCTTCACTATAATTTTAAAACTAACTACTCTTTATAACTCTTATTTTATCAAAGCTAACAAACTTAAAAACTTAAATTACTCTTCTTTTCTTACTTTTCTTCTTCACTTTATTTTTAAAACTAACTACTCTTTATAACTCTTATCTTTTCAAAGCTTACAAACTTAAAAACTTAAATTACTCTTCTTTTCTTACTTTTCTTCTTCACTTTATTTTTAAAACTAACTACTCTTTATAACTCTTATCTTTATAAAGTTTACAAACTTAAAAACTTAAATTACTCTTCTTTTCTTACTTTTCTTCTTCACTATAATTTTTAAACTAACTACTCTTTATAACTCTTATCTTTTCAAAGCTTACAAACTTAAAAACTTAAATTACTCTTCTTTTCTTACTTTTCTTCTTCACTATAATTTTAAAACTAACTACTCTTTATAACTCTTATTTTATCAAAGCTTACAAACTTAAAAACTTAAATTACTCTTCTTTTCTTACTTTTCTTCTTCACTATAATTTTGAAACTGACTATTCTTTATAACTCTTATCTTTTCAAAGCTTACAAAATTAAAAACTTAAATTACTCTTCTTTAACTACTTTTCTTCTTCACTATAATTTTTAAACTAACTACTCTTTATAACTCTTATTTTATCAAAGCTTACAAACTTAAAAACTTAAATTACTCTTCTTTTCTTACTTTTCTTCTTCACTATAATTTTTAAACTAACTACTCTTTATAACTCTTATCTTTTCAAAGCTTACAAACTTAAAAACTTAAATTACTCTTCTTTTCTTACTTTTCTTCTTCACTATAATTTTGAAACTAACTACTCTTTATAACTCTTATCTTTTCAAAGCTTACAAAATTAAAAACTTAAATTACTCTTCTTTTCTTACTTTTCTTCTTCACTTTATTTTTTAAACTAACTACTCTTTATAACTCTTATTTTATCAAAGCTTACAAACTTAAAAACTTAAATTACTCTTCTTTTCTTACTTTTCTTCTTCAATTTACTTTTTAAACTAACTACTCTTTATAACTCTTATTTTATCAAAGCTTACAAACTTAAAAACTTAAATTACTCTTCTTTTCTTACTTTTCTTCTTCACTTTAATTTTTAAACTAACTACTCTTTATAACTCTTATTTTATCAAAGCTTACAAACTTAAAAACTTAAATTACTCTTCTTTTCTTACTTTTCTTCTTCACTTTACTTTTTAAACTAACTACTCTTTATAACTCTTATTTTATCAAAGCTTACAAACTTAAAAACTTAAATTACTCTTCTTTTCTTACTTTTCTTCTTCACTATAATTTTAAAACTAACTACTCTTTATAACTCTTATTTTATCAAAGCTAACAAACTTAAAAACTTAAATTACTCTTCTTTTCTTACTTTTCTTCTTCACTATAATTTTGAAACTAACTACTCTTTATAACTCTTATCTTTTCAAAGCTTACAAACTTAAAAACTTAAATTACTCTTCTTTTCTTACTTTTCTTCTTCACTTTATTTTTAAAACTAACTACTCTTTATAACTCTTATCTTTATAAAGTTTACAAACTTAAAAACTTAAATTACTCTTCTTTTCTTACTTTTCTTCTTCACTATAATTTTTAAACTAACTACTCTTTATAACTCTTATCTTTTCAAAGCTTACAAACTTAAAAACTTAAATTACTCTTCTTTTCTTACTTTTCTTCTTCAATTTACTTTTTAAACTAACTACTCTTTATAACTCTTATTTTATCAAAGCTTACAAACTTAAAAACTTAAATTACTCTTCTTTTCTTACTTTTCTTCTTCACTATAATTTTGAAACTGACTATTCTTTATAACTCTTATCTTTTCAAAGCTTACAAAATTAAAAACTTAAATTACTCTTCTTTAACTACTTTTCTTCTTCACTATAATTTTTAAACTAACTACTCTTTATAACTCTTATTTTATCAAAGCTTACAAACTTAAAAACTTAAATTACTCTTCTTTTCTTACTTTTCTTCTTCACTATAATTTTTAAACTAACTACTCTTTATAACTCTTATCTTTTCAAAGCTTACAAACTTAAAAACTTAAATTACTCTTCTTTTCTTACTTTTCTTCTTCACTATAATTTTTAAACTAACTACTCTTTATAACTCTTATCTTTTCAAAGCTTACAAACTTAAAAACTTAAATTACTCTTCTTTTCTTACTTTTCTTCTTCACTTTATTTTTTAAACTAACTACTCTTTATAACTCTTATCTTTTCAAAGCTTACAAACTTAAAAACTTAAATTACTCTTCTTTTCTTACTTTTCTTCTTCACTATAATTTTAAAACTAACTACTCTTTATAACTCTTATTTTATCAAAGCTTACAAACTTAAAAACTTAAATTACTCTTCTTTTCTTATTTTTTTTCTTCACTTTATTTTTTAAACTAACTACTCTTTATAACTCTTATCTTTTCAAAGCTTACAAACTTAAAAACTTAAATTACTCTTCTTTTCTTACTTTTCTTCTTCACTATAATTTTAAAACTAACTACTCTTTATAACTCTTATTTTATCAAAGCTTACAAACTTAAAAACTTAAATTACTCTTCTTTTCTTACTTTTCTTCTTCACTTTACTTTTTAAACTAACTACTCTTTATAACTCTTATCTTTATAAAGCTTACAAACTTAAAAACTTAAATTACTCTTCTTTTCTTACTTTTCTTCTTCACTATAATTTTTAAACTAACTACTCTTTATAACTCTTATTTTATCAAAGCTTACAAACTTAAAAACTTAAATTACTCTTCTTTTCTTACTTTTCTTCTTAACTATAATTTTAAAACTAACTACTCTTTATAACTCTTATTTTATCAAAGCTTACAAACTTAAAAACTTAAATTACTCTTCTTTTCTTACTTTTCTTCTTCACTATAATTTTGAAACTAACTATTCTTTATAACTCTTATCTTTTCAAAGCTTACAAAATTAAAAACTTAAATTACTCTTCTTTAACTACTTTTCTTCTTCACTATAATTTTGAAACTAACTACTCTTTATAACTCTTATTTTATCAAAGCTTACAAAATTAAAAACTTAAATTACTCTTCTTTTCTTACTTTTCTTCTTCACTATAATTTTTAAACTAACTACTCTTTATAACTCTTATCTTTTCAAAGCTTACAAACTTAAAAACTTAAATTACTCTTCTTTTCTTACTTTTCTTCTTCACTATAATTTTGAAACTAACTACTCTTTATAACTCTTATCTTTTCAAAGCTTACAAACTTAAAAACTTAAATTACTCTTCTTTTCTTACTTTTCTTCTTCACTTTATTTTTTAAACTAACTACTCTTTATAACTCTTATCTTTTCAAAGCTTACAAACTTAAAAACTTAAATTACTCTTCTTTTCTTATTTTTTTTCTTCACTTTATTTTTTAAACTAACTACTCTTTATAACTCTTATTTTATCAAAGCTTACAAACTTAAAAACTTAAATTACTCTTCTTTTCTTACTTTTCTTCTTCACTATAATTTTAAAACTAACTACTCTTTATAACTCTTATTTTATCAAAGCTTACAAAATTAAAAACTTAAATTACTCTTCTTTTCTTACTTTTCTTCTTCAATTTACTTTTTAAACTAACTACTCTTTATAACTCTTATTTTATCAAAGCTTACAAACTTAAAAACTTAAATTACTCTTCTTTTCTTACTTTTCTTCTTCAATTTACTTTTTAAACTAACTACTCTTTATAACTCTTATTTTATCAAAGCTTACAAACTTAAAAACTTAAATTACTCTTCTTTCATACTTTTCTTCTTCACTTTATTTTTTAAACTAACTACTCTTTATAACTCTTATTTTATCAAAGCTTACAAACTTAAAAACTTAAATTACTCTTCTTTTCTTACTTTTCTTCTTCACTTTATTTTTTAAACTAACTACTCTTTATAACTCTTATTTTATCAAAGCTTACAAACTTAAAAACTTAAATTACTCTTCTTTTCTTACTTTTCTTCTTCACTATAATTTTAAAACTAACTACTCTTTATAACTCTTATCTTTTCAAAGCTTACAAACTTAAAAACTTAAATTACTCTTCTTTTCTTATTTTTCTTCTTCACTATAATTTTGAAACTAACTACTCTTTATAACTCTTATCTTTTCAAAGCTTACAAACTTAAAAACTTAAATTACTCTTCTTTTCTTACTTTTCTTCTTCACTTTATTTTTTAAACTAACTACTCTTTATAACTCTTATCTTTTCAAAGCTTACAAACTTAAAAACTTAAATTACTCTTCTTTTCTTACTTTTCTTCTTCACTATAATTTTAAAACTAACTACTCTTTATAACTCTTATTTTATCAAAGCTTACAAACTTAAAAACTTAAATTACTCTTCTTTTCTTATTTTTTTTCTTCACTTTATTTTTTAAACTAACTACTCTTTATAACTCTTATTTTATCAAAGCTTACAAACTTAAAAACTTAAATTACTCTTCTTTTCTTACTTTTCTTCTTCACTTTACTTTTTAAACTAACTACTCTTTATAACTCTTATTTTATCAAAGCTTACAAACTTAAAAACTTAAATTACTCTTCTTTTCTTACTTTTCTTCTTCACTTTATTTTTTAAACTAACTACTCTTTATAACTCTTATTTTATCAAAGCTTACAAACTTAAAAACTTAAATTACTCTTCTTTTCTTACTTTTCTTCTTCACTTTACTTTTTAAACTAACTACTCTTTATAACTCTTATTTTATCAAAGCTTACAAAATTAAAAACTTAAATTACTCTTCTTTTCTTACTTTTCTTCTTCAATTTACTTTTTAAACTAACTACTCTTTATAACTCTTATTTTATCAAAGCTTACAAACTTAAAAACTTAAATTACTCTTCTTTTCTTACTTTTCTTCTTCAATTTACTTTTTAAACTAACTACTCTTTATAACTCTTATTTTATCAAAGCTTACAAACTTAAAAACTTAAATTACTCTTCTTTCATACTTTTCTTCTTCACTTTATTTTTTAAACTAACTACTCTTTATAACTCTTATTTTATCAAAGCTTACAAACTTAAAAACTTAAATTACTCTTCTTTTCTTACTTTTCTTCTTCACTTTACTTTTTAAACTAACTACTCTTTATAACTCTTATTTTATCAAAGCTTACAAACTTAAAAACTTAAATTACTCTTCTTTTCTTACTTTTCTTCTTCACTATAATTTTAAAACTAACTACTCTTTATAACTCTTATCTTTTCAAAGCTTACAAACTTAAAAACTTAAATTACTCTTCTTTTCTTACTTTTCTTCTTCACTATAATTTTGAAACTAACTACTCTTTATAACTCTTATCTTTTCAAAGCTTACAAACTTAAAAACTTAAATTACTCTTCTTTTCTTACTTTTCTTCTTCACTTTATTTTTTAAACTAACTACTCTTTATAACTCTTATCTTTTCAAAGCTTACAAACTTAAAAACTTAAATTACTCTTCTTTTCTTACTTTTCTTCTTCACTTTACTTTTTAAACTAACTACTCTTTATAACTCTTATTTTATCAAAGCTTACAAAATTAAAAACTTAAATTACTCTTCTTTTCTTACTTTTCTTCTTCAATTTACTTTTTAAACTAACTACTCTTTATAACTCTTATTTTATCAAAGCTTACAAACTTAAAAACTTAAATTACTCTTCTTTTCTTACTTTTCTTCTTCAATTTACTTTTTAAACTAACTACTCTTTATAACTCTTATTTTATCAAAGCTTACAAACTTAAAAACTTAAATTACTCTTCTTTCATACTTTTCTTCTTCACTTTATTTTTTAAACTAACTACTCTTTATAACTCTTATTTTATCAAAGCTTACAAACTTAAAAACTTAAATTACTCTTCTTTTCTTACTTTTCTTCTTCACTTTATTTTTTAAACTAACTACTCTTTATAACTCTTATTTTATCAAAGCTTACAAACTTAAAAACTTAAATTACTCTTCTTTTCTTACTTTTCTTCTTCACTATAATTTTAAAACTAACTACTCTTTATAACTCTTATCTTTTCAAAGCTTACAAACTTAAAAACTTAAATTACTCTTCTTTTCTTACTTTTCTTCTTCACTATAATTTTGAAACTAACTACTCTTTATAACTCTTATCTTTTCAAAGCTTACAAACTTAAAAACTTAAATTACTCTTCTTTTCTTACTTTTCTTCTTCACTTTATTTTTTAAACTAACTACTCTTTATAACTCTTATCTTTTCAAAGCTTACAAACTTAAAAACTTAAATTACTCTTCTTTTCTTACTTTTCTTCTTCACTATAATTTTAAAACTAACTACTCTTTATAACTCTTATTTTATCAAAGCTTACAAACTTAAAAACTTAAATTACTCTTCTTTTCTTATTTTTTTTCTTCACTTTATTTTTTAAACTAACTACTCTTTATAACTCTTATTTTATCAAAGCTTACAAACTTAAAAACTTAAATTACTCTTCTTTTCTTACTTTTCTTCTTCACTTTACTTTTTAAACTAACTACTCTTTATAACTCTTATTTTATCAAAGCTTACAAACTTAAAAACTTAAATTACTCTTCTTTTCTTACTTTTCTTCTTCACTTTATTTTTAAAACTAACTACTCTTTATAACTCTTATTTTATCAAAGCTTACAAACTTAAAAACTTAAATTACTCTTCTTTTCTTACTTTTCTTCTTCACTTTATTTTTTAAACTAACTACTCTTTATAACTCTTATTTTATCAAAGCTTACAAACTTAAAAACTTAAATTACTCTTCTTTTCTTACTTTTCTTCTTCAATTTACTTTTTAAACTAACTACTCTTTATAACTCTTATTTTATCAAAGCTTACAAACTTAAAAACTTAAATTACTCTTCTTTAACTACTTTTCTTCTTCACTTTATTTTTAAAACTAACTACTCTTTATAACTCTTATTTTATCAAAGCTTACAAACTTAAAAACTTAAATTACTCTTCTTTTCTTATTTTTCTTCTTCACTTTATTTTTTAAACTAACTACTCTTTATAACTCTTATTTTATCAAAGCTTACAAACTTAAAAACTTAAATTACTCTTCTTTTCTTACTTTTCTTCTTCACTTTATTTTTTAAACTAACTACTCTTTATAACTCTTATTTTATCAAAGCTTACAAACTTAAAAACTTAAATTACTCTTCTTTTCTTACTTTTCTTCTTCACTATAATTTTAAAACTAACTACTCTTTATAACTCTTATCTTTTCAAAGCTTACAAACTTAAAAACTTAAATTACTCTTCTTTTCTTACTTTTCTTCTTCACTATAATTTTGAAACTAACTACTCTTTATAACTCTTATCTTTTCAAAGCTTACAAACTTAAAAACTTAAATTACTCTTCTTTTCTTACTTTTCTTCTTCACTTTATTTTTTAAACTAACTACTCTTTATAACTCTTATCTTTTCAAAGCTTACAAACTTAAAAACTTAAATTACTCTTCTTTTCTTACTTTTCTTCTTCACTATAATTTTAAAACTAACTACTCTTTATAACTCTTATCTTTTCAAAGCTTACAAAATTAAAAACTTAAATTACTCTTCTTTTCTTACTTTTCTTCTTCACTATAATTTTTAAACTAACTACTCTTTATAACTCTTATCTTTTCAAAGCTTACAAACTTAAAAACTTAAATTACTCTTCTTTTCTTACTTTTCTTCTTCACTTTACTTTTTAAACTAACTACTCTTTATAACTCTTATTTTATCAAAGCTTACAAACTTAAAAACTTAAATTACTCTTCTTTTCTTACTTTTCTTCTTCACTATAATTTTGAAACTAACTACTCTTTATAACTCTTATCTTTTCAAAGCTTACAAACTTAAAATCTTAAATTACTCTTCTTTTCTTACTTTTCTTCTTCACTATAATTTTAAAACTAACTACTCTTTATAACTCTTATCTTTTCAAAGCTTACAAACTTAAAAACTTAAATTACTCTTCTTTTCTTACTTTTCTTCTTCACTATAATTTTAAAACTAACTACTCTTTATAACTCTTATCTTTTCAAAGCTTACAAAATTAAAAACTTAAATTACTCTTCTTTTCTTACTTTTCTTCTTCACTATAATTTTTAAACTAACTACTCTTTATAACTCTTATCTTTTCAAAGCTTACAAACTTAAAAACTTAAATTACTCTTCTTTTCTTACTTTTCTTCTTCACTATAATTTTAAAACTAACTACTCTTTATAACTCTTATTTTATCAAAGCTAACAAACTTAAAAACTTAAATTACTCTTCTTTTCTTACTTTTCTTCTTCACTTTATTTTTAAAACTAACTACTCTTTATAACTCTTATCTTTTCAAAGCTTACAAACTTAAAAACTTAAATTACTCTTCTTTTCTTACTTTTCTTCTTCACTTTATTTTTAAAACTAACTACTCTTTATAACTCTTATCTTTATAAAGTTTACAAACTTAAAAACTTAAATTACTCTTCTTTTCTTACTTTTCTTCTTCACTATAATTTTTAAACTAACTACTCTTTATAACTCTTATCTTTTCAAAGCTTACAAACTTAAAAACTTAAATTACTCTTCTTTTCTTACTTTTCTTCTTCAATTTACTTTTTAAACTAACTACTCTTTATAACTCTTATTTTATCAAAGCTTACAAACTTAAAAACTTAAATTACTCTTCTTTTCTTACTTTTCTTCTTCACTATAATTTTGAAACTGACTATTCTTTATAACTCTTATCTTTTCAAAGCTTACAAAATTAAAAACTTAAATTACTCTTCTTTAACTACTTTTCTTCTTCACTATAATTTTTAAACTAACTACTCTTTATAACTCTTATTTTATCAAAGCTTACAAACTTAAAAACTTAAATTACTCTTCTTTTCTTACTTTTCTTCTTCACTATAATTTTGAAACTAACTACTCTTTATAACTCTTATCTTTTCAAAGCTTACAAACTTAAAAACTTAAATTACTCTTCTTTTCTTACTTTTCTTCTTCACTATAATTTTGAAACTAACTACTCTTTATAACTCTTATCTTTTCAAAGCTTACAAACTTAAAAACTTAAATTACTCTTCTTTTCTTACTTTTCTTCTTCACTTTATTTTTTAAACTAACTACTCTTTATAACTCTTATTTTATCAAAGCTTACAAACTTAAAAACTTAAATTACTCTTCTTTTCTTACTTTTCTTCTTCAATTTACTTTTTAAACTAACTACTCTTTATAACTCTTATTTTATCAAAGCTTACAAACTTAAAAACTTAAATTACTCTTCTTTTCTTACTTTTCTTCTTCACTTTACTTTTTAAACTAACTACTCTTTATAACTCTTATTTTATCAAAGCTTACAAACTTAAAAACTTAAATTACTCTTCTTTTCTTACTTTTCTTCTTCACTTTACTTTTTAAACTAACTACTCTTTATAACTCTTATTTTATCAAAGCTTACAAACTTAAAAACTTAAATTACTCTTCTTTTCTTACTTTTCTTCTTCACTATAATTTTAAAACTAACTACTCTTTATAACTCTTATTTTATCAAAGCTAACAAACTTAAAAACTTAAATTACTCTTCTTTTCTTACTTTTCTTCTTCACTATAATTTTGAAACTAACTACTCTTTATAACTCTTATCTTTTCAAAGCTTACAAACTTAAAAACTTAAATTACTCTTCTTTTCTTACTTTTCTTCTTCACTTTATTTTTAAAACTAACTACTCTTTATAACTCTTATCTTTATAAAGTTTACAAACTTAAAAACTTAAATTACTCTTCTTTTCTTACTTTTCTTCTTCACTATAATTTTTAAACTAACTACTCTTTATAACTCTTATCTTTTCAAAGCTTACAAACTTAAAAACTTAAATTACTCTTCTTTTCTTACTTTTCTTCTTCAATTTACTTTTTAAACTAACTACTCTTTATAACTCTTATTTTATCAAAGCTTACAAACTTAAAAACTTAAATTACTCTTCTTTTCTTACTTTTCTTCTTCACTATAATTTTGAAACTGACTATTCTTTATAACTCTTATCTTTTCAAAGCTTACAAAATTAAAAACTTAAATTACTCTTCTTTAACTACTTTTCTTCTTCACTATAATTTTTAAACTAACTACTCTTTATAACTCTTATTTTATCAAAGCTTACAAACTTAAAAACTTAAATTACTCTTCTTTTCTTACTTTTCTTCTTCACTATAATTTTTAAACTAACTACTCTTTATAACTCTTATCTTTTCAAAGCTTACAAACTTAAAAACTTAAATTACTCTTCTTTTCTTACTTTTCTTCTTCACTATAATTTTTAAACTAACTACTCTTTATAACTCTTATCTTTTCAAAGCTTACAAACTTAAAAACTTAAATTACTCTTCTTTTCTTACTTTTCTTCTTCACTTTATTTTTTAAACTAACTACTCTTTATAACTCTTATCTTTTCAAAGCTTACAAACTTAAAAACTTAAATTACTCTTCTTTTCTTACTTTTCTTCTTCACTATAATTTTAAAACTAACTACTCTTTATAACTCTTATTTTATCAAAGCTTACAAACTTAAAAACTTAAATTACTCTTCTTTTCTTATTTTTTTTCTTCACTTTATTTTTTAAACTAACTACTCTTTATAACTCTTATCTTTATAAAGCTTACAAACTTAAAAACTTAAATTACTCTTCTTTTCTTACTTTTCTTCTTCAATTTACTTTTTAAACTAACTACTCTTTATAACTCTTATCTTTATCAAAGCTTACAAACTTAAAAACTTAAATTACTCTTCTTTTCTTACTTTTCTTCTTCACTTTATTTTTAAAACTAACTACTCTTTATAACTCTTATTTTATCAAAGCTTACAAACTTAAAAACTTAAATTACTCTTCTTTTCTTACTTTTCTTCTTCACTATAATTTTAAAACTAACTACTCTTTATAACTCTTATTTTATCAAAGCTAACAAACTTAAAAACTTAAATTACTCTTCTTTTCTTACTTTTCTTCTTCAATTTACTTTTTAAACTAACTACTCTTTATAACTCTTATTTTATCAAAGCTTACAAACTTAAAAACTTAAATTACTCTTCTTTTCTTACTTTTCTTCTTCACTATAATTTTAAAACTAACTACTCTTTATAACTCTTATTTTATCAAAGCTTACAAACTTAAAAACTTAAATTACTCTTCTTTTCTTACTTTTCTTCTTCACTTTATTTTTAAAACTAACTACTCTTTATAACTCTTATCTTTATAAAGCTTACAAACTTAAAAACTTAAATTACTCTTCTTTTCTTACTTTTCTTCTTCAATTTACTTTTTAAACTAACTACTCTTTATAACTCTTATCTTTATCAAAGCTTACAAACTTAAAAACTTAAATTACTCTTCTTTTCTTACTTTTCTTCTTCACTTTATTTTTAAAACTAACTACTCTTTATAACTCTTATTTTATCAAAGCTAACAAACTTAAAAACTTAAATTACTCTTCTTTTCTTACTTTTCTTCTTCAATTTACTTTTTAAACTAACTACTCTTTATAACTCTTATTTTATCAAAGCTTACAAACTTAAAAACTTAAATTACTCTTCTTTTCTTACTTTTCTTCTTCACTATAATTTTAAAACTAACTACTCTTTATAACTCTTATTTTATCAAAGCTTACAAACTTAAAAACTTAAATTACTCTTCTTTTCTTACTTTTCTTCTTCACTTTATTTTTAAAACTAACTACTCTTTATAACTCTTATCTTTATAAAGCTTACAAACTTAAAAACTTAAATTACTCTTCTTTTCTTACTTTTCTTCTTCACTATAATTTTTAAACTAACTACTCTTTATAACTCTTATTTTATCAAAGCTTACAAACTTAAAAACTTAAATTACTCTTCTTTTCTTACTTTTCTTCTTAACTATAATTTTAAAACTAACTACTCTTTATAACTCTTATTTTATCAAAGCTTACAAACTTAAAAACTTAAATTACTCTTCTTTTCTTACTTTTCTTCTTCACTATAATTTTGAAACTAACTATTCTTTATAACTCTTATCTTTTCAAAGCTTACAAAATTAAAAACTTAAATTACTCTTCTTTAACTACTTTTCTTCTTCACTATAATTTTGAAACTAACTACTCTTTATAACTCTTATTTTATCAAAGCTTACAAAATTAAAAACTTAAATTACTCTTCTTTTCTTACTTTTCTTCTTCACTATAATTTTTAAACTAACTACTCTTTATAACTCTTATCTTTTCAAAGCTTACAAACTTAAAAACTTAAATTACTCTTCTTTTCTTACTTTTCTTCTTCACTATAATTTTGAAACTAACTACTCTTTATAACTCTTATCTTTTCAAAGCTTACAAACTTAAAAACTTAAATTACTCTTCTTTTCTTACTTTTCTTCTTCACTTTATTTTTTAAACTAACTACTCTTTATAACTCTTATCTTTTCAAAGCTTACAAACTTAAAAACTTAAATTACTCTTCTTTTCTTATTTTTTTTCTTCACTTTATTTTTTAAACTAATTACTCTTTATAACTCTTATTTTATCAAAGCTTACAAACTTAAAAACTTAAATTACTCTTCTTTTCTTACTTTTCTTCTTCACTATAATTTTAAAACTAACTACTCTTTATAACTCTTATTTTATCAAAGCTTACAAAATTAAAAACTTAAATTACTCTTCTTTTCTTACTTTTCTTCTTCAATTTACTTTTTAAACTAACTACTCTTTATAACTCTTATTTTATCAAAGCTTACAAACTTAAAAACTTAAATTACTCTTCTTTTCTTACTTTTCTTCTTCAATTTACTTTTTAAACTAACTACTCTTTATAACTCTTATTTTATCAAAGCTTACAAACTTAAAAACTTAAATTACTCTTCTTTCATACTTTTCTTCTTCACTTTATTTTTTAAACTAACTACTCTTTATAACTCTTATTTTATCAAAGCTTACAAACTTAAAAACTTAAATTACTCTTCTTTTCTTACTTTTCTTCTTCACTTTATTTTTTAAACTAACTACTCTTTATAACTCTTATTTTATCAAAGCTTACAAACTTAAAAACTTAAATTACTCTTCTTTTCTTACTTTTCTTCTTCACTATAATTTTAAAACTAACTACTCTTTATAACTCTTATCTTTTCAAAGCTTACAAACTTAAAAACTTAAATTACTCTTCTTTTCTTATTTTTCTTCTTCACTATAATTTTGAAACTAACTACTCTTTATAACTCTTATCTTTTCAAAGCTTACAAACTTAAAAACTTAAATTACTCTTCTTTTCTTACTTTTCTTCTTCACTTTATTTTTTAAACTAACTACTCTTTATAACTCTTATCTTTTCAAAGCTTACAAACTTAAAAACTTAAATTACTCTTCTTTTCTTACTTTTCTTCTTCACTATAATTTTAAAACTAACTACTCTTTATAACTCTTATTTTATCAAAGCTTACAAACTTAAAAACTTAAATTACTCTTCTTTTCTTATTTTTTTTCTTCACTTTATTTTTTAAACTAACTACTCTTTATAACTCTTATTTTATCAAAGCTTACAAACTTAAAAACTTAAATTACTCTTCTTTTCTTACTTTTCTTCTTCACTTTACTTTTTAAACTAACTACTCTTTATAACTCTTATTTTATCAAAGCTTACAAACTTAAAAACTTAAATTACTCTTCTTTTCTTACTTTTCTTCTTCACTTTATTTTTTAAACTAACTACTCTTTATAACTCTTATTTTATCAAAGCTTACAAACTTAAAAACTTAAATTACTCTTCTTTTCTTACTTTTCTTCTTCACTATAATTTTAAAACTAACTACTCTTTATAACTCTTATCTTTTCAAAGCTTACAAACTTAAAAACTTAAATTACTCTTCTTTTCTTATTTTTCTTCTTCACTATAATTTTGAAACTAACTACTCTTTATAACTCTTATCTTTTCAAAGCTTACAAACTTAAAAACTTAAATTACTCTTCTTTTCTTACTTTTCTTCTTCACTTTATTTTTTAAACTAACTACTCTTTATAACTCTTATCTTTTCAAAGCTTACAAACTTAAAAACTTAAATTACTCTTCTTTTCTTACTTTTCTTCTTCACTATAATTTTAAAACTAACTACTCTTTATAACTCTTATTTTATCAAAGCTTACAAACTTAAAAACTTAAATTACTCTTCTTTTCTTATTTTTTTTCTTCACTTTATTTTTTAAACTAACTACTCTTTATAACTCTTATTTTATCAAAGCTTACAAACTTAAAAACTTAAATTACTCTTCTTTTCTTACTTTTCTTCTTCACTTTACTTTTTAAACTAACTACTCTTTATAACTCTTATTTTATCAAAGCTTACAAACTTAAAAACTTAAATTACTCTTCTTTTCTTACTTTTCTTCTTCACTTTATTTTTTAAACTAACTACTCTTTATAACTCTTATTTTATCAAAGCTTACAAACTTAAAAACTTAAATTACTCTTCTTTTCTTACTTTTCTTCTTCACTTTACTTTTTAAACTAACTACTCTTTATAACTCTTATTTTATCAAAGCTTACAAAATTAAAAACTTAAATTACTCTTCTTTTCTTACTTTTCTTCTTCAATTTACTTTTTAAACTAACTACTCTTTATAACTCTTATTTTATCAAAGCTTACAAACTTAAAAACTTAAATTACTCTTCTTTTCTTACTTTTCTTCTTCAATTTACTTTTTAAACTAACTACTCTTTATAACTCTTATCTTTTCAAAGCTTACAAACTTAAAAACTTAAATTACTCTTCTTTTCTTACTTTTCTTCTTCACTATAATTTTTAAACTAACTACTCTTTATAACTCTTATCTTTTCAAAGCTTACAAACTTAAAATCTTAAATTACTCTTCTTTTCTTACTTTTCTTCTTCACTATAATTTTAAAACTAACTACTCTTTATAACTCTTATCTTTTCAAAGCTTACAAACTTAAAAACTTAAATTACTCTTCTTTTCTTACTTTTCTTCTTCACTATAATTTTGAAACTAACTACTCTTTATAACTCTTATCTTTTCAAAGCTTACAAACTTAAAAACTTAAATTACTCTTCTTTTCTTACTTTTCTTCTTCACTATAATTTTAAAACTAACTACTCTTTATAACTCTTATTTTATCAAAGCTTACAAACTTAAAAACTTAAATTACTCTTCTTTTCTTACTTTTCTTCTTCAATTTACTTTTTAAACTAACTACTCTTTATAACTCTTATTTTATCAAAGCTTACAAACTTAAAAACTTAAATTACTCTTCTTTAACTACTTTTCTTCTTCACTTTATTTTTAAAACTAACTACTCTTTATAACTCTTATTTTATCAAAGCTTACAAACTTAAAAACTTAAATTACTCTTCTTTTCTTATTTTTCTTCTTCACTTTATTTTTTAAACTAACTACTCTTTATAACTCTTATTTTATCAAAGCTTACAAACTTAAAAACTTAAATTACTCTTCTTTTCTTACTTTTCTTCTTCACTTTATTTTTTAAACTAACTACTCTTTATAACTCTTATTTTATCAAAGCTTACAAACTTAAAAACTTAAATTACTCTTCTTTTCTTACTTTTCTTCTTCACTATAATTTTAAAACTAACTACTCTTTATAACTCTTATCTTTTCAAAGCTTACAAACTTAAAAACTTAAATTACTCTTCTTTTCTTACTTTTCTTCTTCACTATAATTTTGAAACTAACTACTCTTTATAACTCTTATCTTTTCAAAGCTTACAAACTTAAAAACTTAAATTACTCTTCTTTTCTTACTTTTCTTCTTCACTTTATTTTTTAAACTAACTACTCTTTATAACTCTTATCTTTTCAAAGCTTACAAACTTAAAAACTTAAATTACTCTTCTTTTCTTACTTTTCTTCTTCACTATAATTTTAAAACTAACTACTCTTTATAACTCTTATCTTTTCAAAGCTTACAAAATTAAAAACTTAAATTACTCTTCTTTTCTTACTTTTCTTCTTCACTATAATTTTTAAACTAACTACTCTTTATAACTCTTATCTTTTCAAAGCTTACAAACTTAAAAACTTAAATTACTCTTCTTTTCTTACTTTTCTTCTTCACTTTACTTTTTAAACTAACTACTCTTTATAACTCTTATTTTATCAAAGCTTACAAACTTAAAAACTTAAATTACTCTTCTTTTCTTACTTTTCTTCTTCACTATAATTTTGAAACTAACTACTCTTTATAACTCTTATCTTTTCAAAGCTTACAAACTTAAAATCTTAAATTACTCTTCTTTTCTTACTTTTCTTCTTCACTATAATTTTAAAACTAACTACTCTTTATAACTCTTATCTTTTCAAAGCTTACAAACTTAAAAACTTAAATTACTCTTCTTTTCTTACTTTTCTTCTTCACTATAATTTTAAAACTAACTACTCTTTATAACTCTTATCTTTTCAAAGCTTACAAAATTAAAAACTTAAATTACTCTTCTTTTCTTACTTTTCTTCTTCACTATAATTTTTTAAACTAACTACTCTTTATAACTCTTATCTTTTCAAAGCTTACAAACTTAAAAACTTAAATTACTCTTCTTTTCTTACTTTTCTTCTTCACTTTATTTTTTAAACTAACTACTCTTTATAACTCTTATCTTTTCAAAGCTTACAAAATTAAAAACTTAAATTACTCTTCTTTTCTTACTTTTCTTCTTCACTATAATTTTTAAACTAACTACTCTTTATAACTCTTATCTTTTCAAAGCTTACAAACTTAAAATCTTAAATTACTCTTCTTTTCTTACTTTTCTTCTTCACTATAATTTTAAAACTAACTACTCTTTATAACTCTTATCTTTTCAAAGCTTACAAACTTAAAAACTTAAATTACTCTTCTTTTCTTACTTTTCTTCTTCACTATAATTTTTAAACTAACTACTCTTTATAACTCTTATCTTTTCAAAGCTTACAAACTTAAAAACTTAAATTACTCTTCTTTTCTTACTTTTCTTCTTCACTTTACTTTTTAAACTAACTACTCTTTATAACTCTTATCTTTTCAAAGCTTACAAACTTAAAAACTTAAATTACTCTTCTTTTCTTACTTTTCTTCTTCACTATAATTTTAAAACTAACTACTCTTTATAACTCTTATTTTATCAAAGCTTACAAACTTAAAAACTTAAATTACTCTTCTTTTCTTACTTTTCTTCTTCACTATAATTTTAAAACTAACTACTCTTTATAACTCTTATTTTATCAAAGCTAACAAACTTAAAAACTTAAATTACTCTTCTTTAACTACTTTTCTTCTTCACTTTATTTTTAAAACTAACTACTCTTTATAACTCTTATCTTTATAAAGCTTACAAACTTAAAAACTTAAATTACTCTTCTTTTCTTACTTTTCTTCTTCACTATAATTTTGAAACTAACTACTCTTTATAACTCTTATCTTTTCAAAGCTTACAAACTTAAAAACTTAAATTACTCTTCTTTTCTTACTTTTCTTCTTCAATTTACTTTTTAAACTAACTACTCTTTATAACTCTTATTTTATCAAAGCTTACAAACTTAAAAACTTAAATTACTCTTCTTTTCTTACTTTTCTTCTTCACTATAATTTTGAAACTAACTATTCTTTATAACTCTTATCTTTTCAAAGCTTACAAAATTAAAAACTTAAATTACTCTTCTTTAACTACTTTTCTTCTTCACTATAATTTTTAAACTAACTACTCTTTATAACTCTTATTTTATCAAAGCTTACAAACTTAAAAACTTAAATTACTCTTCTTTTCTTACTTTTCTTCTTCACTATAATTTTAAAACTAACTACTCTTTATAACTCTTATCTTTTCAAAGCTTACAAAATTAAAAACTTAAATTACTCTTCTTTTCTTACTTTTCTTCTTCACTATAATTTTTAAACTAACTACTCTTTATAACTCTTATCTTTTCAAAGCTTACAAACTTAAAAACTTAAATTACTCTTCTTTTCTTACTTTTCTTCTTCACTTTACTTTTTAAACTAACTACTCTTTATAACTCTTATTTTATCAAAGCTTACAAACTTAAAAACTTAAATTACTCTTCTTTTCTTACTTTTCTTCTTCACTATAATTTTTAAACTAACTACTCTTTATAACTCTTATCTTTTCAAAGCTTACAAACTTAAAAACTTAAATTACTCTTCTTTTCTTACTTTTCTTCTTCACTTTACTTTTTAAACTAACTACTCTTTATAACTCTTATCTTTTCAAAGCTTACAAACTTAAAAACTTAAATTACTCTTCTTTTCTTACTTTTCTTCTTCACTATAATTTTAAAACTAACTACTCTTTATAACTCTTATTTTATCAAAGCTTACAAACTTAAAAACTTAAATTACTCTTCTTTTCTTACTTTTCTTCTTCACTATAATTTTAAAACTAACTACTCTTTATAACTCTTATTTTATCAAAGCTAACAAAC
>CAMPDV010005304.1:0-34352 GCA_946699065.1 Loxodes magnus
AAAAGTATGTTTCTTCGGTAAATAACTATATTTAATGTAGTTATATTGATTTAAAGAATATTGGACTTATAATAAAATAAACTAGTTCTGGTGTTATTTAATTATCTATGTACTTTTATTATATTTCTTAAATAGTTTATTTAATATTAATTTGTTTAATTAGAAAATTACTTTTACAGCTATTTCTTATTTACATACTTATAACTAAGTTTAAGGGCTTGTCAATCATTTAATTTATTTACAATTTTAAAGGAATCAACCTAATAACACTTTATATAACTATATCCCTAAAAAGTATTATATATGCACATAATTAATAAAATAAGAATGTTTTAAAGAAAACTGCCTATTAATATGTAAAAAATTAGAAAAAACTAAATAAAAGCTCTTTAAACAAATAAGTTAGCCTCACATTTAAAAATTAGAAATCACAGAAATAAATTAATAATCTTAGAAAGAAATTAAGGAAACTATTTAATTTTAATTAATTAGATATAATAATAAATTATTTATTAATCAAGTTTACAACTATTAGGTGAAAACATCTTTTTTTATCCATTTTTTCATTAAGTCAATTGAATCAAATTTTGAATGGACTCTTTTAAAAATGTTCTGGCTTGTTATATTGTAAATTTCTGTCTTGGTATCTTCTCCTTGATGCTGAGTGTTGTCTCTATTTAATAATAAAAAATAGGTTTAACTTAAAACTATTAAATAAATGGTGTTATAATAGAATTTGAAAATATAAATAGCATTTTATTAAAATATCTAATTCCTCTATTTTAAATTTTGGTTAAGATTCTTAAGGAGTTTTATTTAGTAGTAATATCAGCATTAATTGCAAGTTTAAATTAATATAACTTATCTTTACTTTTTTAAAGTTGCTTGATAATTAGTAAAGAAAATAAAGCTTAAATAAAAATATACTAAAATTAGATTTAAATATTGAAACTTATCTTATATTTAATATTATAATGAGATACTAATTATTATATTAAAAAGGTTAAGCAAAAATCATAAAAGATAGTTAAAAAGTTATAATTCTTTAAGATACTATGCTTGCTATATTTGCTTTAATTTAAAAATTAATAAAAAACCAAAATAAAAGAATTTAATATGCTAAGTGCTAAAAAGACAGAGATTTACTTATTTAAACTATTTAAAGATAAAGTAATATATTAAAATAAAAGTGCTTTAAAATAAAAATGTAATAATCAATTAATTAATATTAATTATAATAATATATTATCAATAAAATATTATAGTAGTTTTAGGTAAAATCTAAATAAATATCTTTATTTAAGATTATTAATATTATTTATATATTAAACCAAGCTTCTTAAATCCTAAATTAACAGAGTAACTAAGATTATTTATACTAGTATTTATATCAGATTAATTCATTTAACCTATTTTTAGGTGCTAAAGATAATAAATCAAAGAGAGTTATTATTAAAATTAATAATAAATAAGTTTAAATTCATGATAGGTTATAAAATCTTTTTTATTTATGTTTTAAACCTAAAATTGCATTTTAATTAATTTTAGTTATACGCATAAATTTTATAAATTTTATAATAAAAATAAATAAATTTTATTATTAAAAGAGTCTAAACCTTAAATTATTTCTCAAAATATTAAATAAGAAAAATTTTGAAGTTAAAATAGAATACATTTTTCTGATATTGTATTTATACATAAAAAACTAGTTTTAAATCATATAAAATTAAGAAAAATTAAAATTTCTAATTTTATCTATATTATTTTTAAACATTTTTTATTTAAAAAATTAGCAAAAAATTTCTTCTAAAACTATAAAGAGAATATTTGCTAATTCTTTACAAGACAATCAAGAAAACTAGAAAAAATTGTAAGAAATTAATATTCTATAAATAAAAATAATTAATTAATCCTTTTATTTATTTTAATATTATTAGCATTTTTATTATATTTTTTTGTTATTTTTTATTTAATTTTAATATAAATATACTGATATTAAAATCTTTTTAAATATAAAAAAGTTATTTATTTAATATTATATTATTAAAATAACATTTAAATATAAAAGTTTATTTTTATAAATAAAGAATTTATTATTTTGCTAGATAATATTAAATATGAATTACTATTTATATTAAGTCTATTTTAATTAATATTATTTTTAATTAATTTACTATTAATTTATATAAAATATTTTATTATTTTTTATCATTTTTAAATCTATTTATATGCTAAAACTTCAGAACAATGTAATAAATGCCAAATTAAAAGTTCGCTATGCTTAATCATATTTGAATGGGTTGGACTAAAATATTTTGGATTGAACTAAAAGGGTTTTTTTAATTGTTGTTTGCTCTTAGTTTTATACTAGATATAAAGTGTTATGTTTAAACTAATTTAATTATATTTTTTATTATATCAAATAGTTGGTTTCAATAAGAGTTTTTTATCACCTTCTCAAAGTTTAGAGAAAGCCAGAATCTTCTTTTCTTAGCACCTCTTAGATTTAACTAACCCATACTTCTTAAGACCAACAGCTTACTAGCAGAGAGGAAACTTAAGAAAAATAGAAATAACATCTACAATAACCCAATGAAGTGAATTTTCAGTATATGAATTTTGAAAAATCTAAAATATATAATAAGAAAATTAATAACTATCATAAAGCTACACTCACTTAAAGAACAAATTTAATGCCTGGTAGCTATTATGACTATGCTAAAGTGAGTAAATAGCAAACTCAAGTCTGAAATAAGCGACCAACCTCAGTTCTAAAAGTTCACTTTGCGAATTCTACAGACATATTAAGTATTAAACTAATTTGCGGAGATTACTGAAAACCTGTTTTTGAATAACCTATTTTTAACTATCCTACTTATGTAGAACAAGCATTGCAGCCAACTAAATAAAACGGAGAAAAGAGAAATACTAAAAGCTGATTTTGTAAAAAGTGTGGATACTTTTTAAGAAATTGCTGGAATTCTGAAATAAGCTAAAAGCTGAAAATAAGAAACTATTAAAAATGAATAAACTAAGCAATTTATATATTAGTTTGAGAGTAACAATTACTGACTTAAGATAATGTATAGAAAAGATTAATAGAAGAAAGGTGAAGAGACACAAAGACTCAAACTCTAATAAAAATTTGTCAATTAATTTGGTGCATATAATCTTTTAAACATTTGACTTTAAGTGTTTAAACATAGATTGAAGCAAATTATTTCTTAAATATTAATCTATAAATATAACTATAGCAACAATCATATCCCTTCTTATATACTCATTAAGATATTCTTTAATTTTTGTTGTTTAATGTTCTTTTAGTTTCTAGTTTTAAATCTGAGTTTTTCTAAGAATTAATATTCTATTAAATAAAAAGTGATAAATAATAATTAGGAAATTATTAATATAGTGATTCTAGATTAAATTAGTAAATATAATTAAAAATTCTGCTTTAATAGATCAAACTCATGAGTTTGAAAATAATTAAAGATAAGTGTTGATAAAGAAAATAGTAAGAATCTAATATAATATAAATGCAATGACAGTTAGTTTATAAGATAATTTAAAATATAAATAATATAAAATTATGCTAAAAATGTATACGAAACTATAAAGCAAGCATATCTTATGTAATTAATTATCTATTAATATATTCATAAGAAATCATATTAAAAGCTTAATATATTTAACTATAAAGAAAATAAGTTATAAGCAATGCATTTTAAAAGAATTTAGTAATAACTTTGATAGAAGAATTTATATTATTTTGTAAATTTATTTTATAGAAGAATTTAAGATTTAAATGATTATAAAATTAAAGTTTAGGCAATAGTAGATATTAATACATTCCTTAGCTTATTTTATTTTAATTTCTTAAATCTAAAAATATTTAATCAAATTATAAGATAAAATTGCTTTAATTAATAGATAACTAATTTTAGAAATAAAATATAGCTTATATTTTTAATAAGAATATCTAACTTGCTTTATTTCCTTAATTTTAAATAAGAAGAAAGTAGAATATTTTCTATTTGAAGCAATACATTTAGTTTATATTTTTCCTAGAAGATAAATGCTATTGATAGTTGGGCTTGTTTACTTTATCTTAAACCAAAATAGAATTTATAATGTAAATTATTCACAGATATCTTGCTTGGAATATATCTAATATTTTCCAAATTTTTATTGATATCAAGTCAGCAATTAAATCCTTTAATTTTATAGTTAAATTGATAAAAGGCAATCTTTAATTTTTTTTAGTTTAGTATTTTTTCGATTTAATAATGGAAATGATAAAAAGGAAACCTTGAATAGAGCTTTCAGTAAAATATATTATTTACATAGATTACATTAATGCAAATAGATCTAAAATAAGCAAATAATATATCCCTTTTAATTAACTATTTAAGCATAAACTTGATATCCTTCATTTATTACAATTATATTTCAAAATTATTAATTAATTATTATATTCTAAATTCCTTTTAAAATCTATTTCTTTTACTCATTTTTTGATAAAACTTCAAAGATAAAATTAAAAAATATTAAAATAATAATAATAGCTATATTAATATAAAGCATTAGATATGAAATAAAATAATTATAGCATAAGATACATTTAAAGTAAATATTTCTAACTAAATCAATATAATAAGTAGATTTATTTTGGTTACTTTAAGTTATTAAATATTTGGGTAATCAAGATTAAATCTAATGCTATCTTATGATTATTAATTAATTTTTTATTTTATCAGTAAAGACTACCAATTAGATATAATTTTAATCTTTTTGTTGCTAAATGCTAGTAAAATACGTTAATTTTTCAGACCATTTCTCGTGGTTTTGATATTCCATTTATGATTATTTTTAATAAAAGTTTTGCTTGTAGTAATTGATTGCTGATAGTTTCCTTAATGTGAGTCAGTTTATTTATTCTGTTGTTATGTTTATATTTATTAATATAGATATTATTAGCTTTATGTTTATTAGATGTTCAAAGACTCACGATAAATAAAACTTGAAGTTTATTTGTTTTAGTTAATTCTTTTAGCTATTAATAAAATCATATTACTAAAACTCCTGAAAGCAAAGCTGATATTAATGATATAGTGCTTGCCACTATTAAAGAAGATGTTTCACCCTCGCTTCAGTAGCATTCACAATCATCATCACTTTTGTTATTATCATCATTACAATCAGCGTAGCAATCTTCATAGTAAGTCGAATAAACAACTACCAAAATGAAAGAAAAAATAAGCATAAAGAAAGAATAGCAGATAGAACAAAACTTTAGTTTTTATATTTTATCAACTGTTGCTTTTCATTCTCTAAAAATATAGTAGAATAATAAATTGTAGAAAAACACAAAAAATAGGTTTATCAATATTCCAAAATAAGCTGCCATCAATACTAGATAAATAAGGAAAACTAAGGAGCATAAAATTACTATTATAAGGGAAAAACCAATGTTATATAGAAATTTATTTAGTAAAACTCTAAATATTCCGCTCCAAAGCATTGCTTTATATCTTAATCCATTTTATTTTAATAAAGTAAAGGAAAATAAGATTTCTTTATTTACCAGATTTAAATATAATTAATTAATAAATACAAACATTCAATAATAATTCTAAGTATAAAACTTGAAGTAAATGATATATAAAATCTTAAGCTTAAATTTATCTTCTCAAGCAATCTAAATATAAAACGAAAAATTCTAATTTTGAAACTTAACGACATAATTTAAATAGTAATTTGATTTGTAAAAGTTTTTATTTAAGTGTTAGTTGCGCAGCTATAAATGTTAATAAGTTATTGCTTAATACATTGAAAAATGGATTGATAAAGAAACATAAAATAAAATAGGTATACATAATGAACTAAATGATTAATAAGATTTATAATAGATTGATTAATTACTTATGACTGGTATGTTTTATTTATTTTTGATTTGTTTAATAATTAAAAATAAATGATTAACTAGAGTATATACAGTTTTATTTTAATTAGGAAATAGATTATGCTATATTTTTAGAGGCATTAATAGTAAATATATTGATTATATTAAATTCTTAATTAATATATAATTAAAGAAGAATAAATAAACAGAATTAGGAAATATTAATAAATTAAGTATTTAATTCGCTAGATTGTATTCAAAACACTCTTACTCTAAAAAAAGTTAAATTTCCTATTAAATAAATAAGAATTTATTATATTCTTAACTGGAGCAAAGCAGATAAATATAATTTAAAATTTAAATCAATATATTTATAAATTTGTCTGCCAGCATGCTTTGTTTCAATAAAGACGACTAAAAAATAAAGTTTATGAATAATAAGTCAAGATCATACTTTAAAATTTTTAAAACGAATGATTATATATATTTTTTAATCTAAAGTTACTATATTAATTTACTCAATTTGAACAAAAAAGGAGGAATGAAAAATCTAAATTTGTACTTAAATTAAGCAATTAAAAATTTGAATGATTAGCCTTGGCTTGTAATATATTTAAAGATGAATATATTGATTATGAAGGTTGTAAGAAAATTGAAGATTTAAAGGAAATATCTTTTTTACAAAGTGAAATAAAAAGATGTTTATAAAATTTAATTTAATTTATGTATACTTTAGTTTCTTAAATATTAAATACATTTATTTCTATTAAATTAAAGAAATATTATGATATTCATTTTTAAGTCTCTTTAATTATGATCACAGATAAATGATTATCTCTTAGATATGATTACTTATGCATTGAAATTTATAAAAAGGAATAGTCTTATTTAAAACTTATGAGTGAGTATAACTTATATTAAAATAATAGTGTATGAGAACTATCTTAAAATAAAGAATAATAAAGGAAAAAATGATAAATGATATGCTTAATTACAATATATATTTAAATTAATAGACTTTATTTCATAATCAGATCTCATTTTATAATATATTTATATTTCTTAGCAATTATTTTTAATGTTTTGTAAGCTAGCTAATAAATCATTTAATGTAGGCTATTTTCATTGTTATTTATTAAATCATACAAGTAAATTATAATTTAATTTAAAGTTATTTGGAGTCAAATAAGATAATTACTATCCATCAAAATATAAAATTATTAAAGAAAATACAACAAATTAGTTGAAATAATAATAGATATAATTATATTTAATAACATTAAATAAATTAAAAATATAAATAAGTAAATAATTAAAAATAAGGAATTTAATATTTTCTATTAAAAATAAAGCTATAAAAGAAAGTGAATATAGTAGTTTAAAATATTAATGTTTTAGAATTTTATTCATTTAATCTTTTCAAATTTAAATTTATATACATTTATATTTAATATACTTAAAATAACCTCAACTTATCTTAAATATGCAGATATAACTAAAAATTCTTTTAAAGCATCTCTCATCATATTTTTTATGAAAAAGTAAAGAAAACATTATTTTTTTAGATTTCAAAGCTTAAGATATGCTTTAAAATTTTTGTTATAACTCTTTATTTTACTAAAAGTTTATGCTTCTTAAGCACATTCATCTAGATTTTAAATGTTTATCAAAAATAAACTTAAAGAATATTAAATATCTTAATAATTTTCTTAATACTTTTTTAATTATTATCAATTTTAAAATTTGATGATCTTTATTATCTTAAAATAAATAAAGCTTTAAGACTAATTTTATTTAATCAATTAATTAAATATTTCCTCACTTTATTTATAAAGTCTTTCTAATTTTTTCTTCATTTAACTGCTTTATTGTTTTAAAGAAAGAAAATATTAACATTTTCACCGTATAAGAGGCATTTTTGAACTATAGAACTGATATGGTATTTTTGATTAGAAAATTTAGTTTAAGATAAAGTTATTAAATGAAATACTGATTGATTAAGCAATTAAATTTTGAAAGTGTTAAAGTTTATTTATCTTAATATTTGATTAAAAATATATCTTAAATATAATTTGATAATACCATAATTATTATAATTACAAGTGTTTTTATGATTTATATATAAAACTTTAAACATTTTTAAAATACCAATTATATACTATTTTAATACATAAGTCTTAATATATCAGCTACTATTTTTGTTTTATATTTTTAAGATTTTAAATTTTATAAAATTCTCTTATTGCTTATAAAAGCAATTTTATATATCAGAGTCTTTATTTATTCCATTAATTAGTTTTAGAACTACTAGTAATTGAGATTTATATTACTCCTATATATCATTTTAAGACTTTCCTAGAAAATCTATAAACATAAGCTAATTAAAATTAATCAGTTCATTATTTAAAAAACCTTTAGTTAAAAGTAAGGATAAACTACGAGTCTTCAGGAAATTCTTTTACAAAATATAATTGATATTTGTATTTTTTAATTGCAGCTAAAATTTATAAGATAATGAAGAAAGATATATAAACATTTCTAAATTAGATTTAAGTTAAAATAATTAAAAGCTATTTTATAAGATAAATAAACCTTTTTTAATTAATTAAATACCTATAAAAATTAAAGCTTTACCTATATTTATTAAACTATTTTAAAATTAAAAATACGAGAAAAGCATAAAAACTATTTATTTAATATTTACGTAATATTAATATAAGTATATTATGGTAAACAAATGAAAGATATTATTTAATATTATTAAACTATTTAGCGTATATTAAAACTCTAAAATAAATAAAAGTTCCAAATAGATTAAATTTATCCTTTTTATTTGATATATATAATCAAGTATTCTGTAATCTCTTTGCGAGATCTTTCACTTTGAAAGATTATTTGTATAAATTAAATTATTAAATTAAAAAATCCTTACAATTAGATCTTTGTATTCAAAGTTTCAATTCAGTTTCACTACACAATAAGTATTATTATTGATTTGATCTATTCTCCATTTAAGAATAATTAAAATGATAGTAAATGCTTCTCTATTAAGCTTTATTTATTATTATAGAGAAAATTCTACACTAGAATTAGTTTTTGCTGAAAATTGGATTAAGATCTTTCTTACTGTAAATTTATATAAATATCTTTATTTTTATAAATTTGATATTGAACAGGTATGAAATACCAATAACCTAATAAACTTTAGCAAAATTAGAAATTTGTTAAAGAAAGTCTATAAAAGAACACATTTATGACAATTATGTTTAGATTTATTGGTAGAATTTAAAATTTTTAATTTTGTTACCAGAAAAGTAGTAAATTAAGTACTCAAAACACTTTATTAGAATTACTATTTCTATTTATATGTTGAAGAAATATTTCTATGAGCTTTAATAAAATTTCGTTTGCGCTGGCATATAATTTTTTTAGTATAACTAATTTGTAAATGTGATAATTATGATATTTACTTGTGTTAATGTGATTAGAAATTATTAGAAATTTGAAAGTGAATTAGATTGAAAGGTAGCATAAGAGGTAAGTTGATTAAAAAATGATATAAGTAAGTATATAAAAATATAATGATTAAATTAATAAGCTAATAAATTCATAAACTATTTATTTCATTTAGCTAAAATATTATGAAACGTTAAAAGAACTAGAAAATGTTTTAAAATTATTAAAACATAAAAATAAAATAAATCTCACCAAAACAAAGGAGTAATATCATTTCGCTTTTGTTAAGAGAACAATTCTCAGTCAAAATAACAAAACTTATATATTTGTTATAAATAAAGCCTAGTTTATAAGTATTATCACTATATCTCTATATCCTTAAATGTTAATCCTATTTTATTATGTATTCATATATTTAACTACATATCATGTATTATAAATTTCAATTTTATAATTTATATAATAATAAGCATAAAAGATTAAGTACTAAAAGTTAAAAAAGCATAATAAATATCGAATATAATCGAAAATTTCAGTGCTATTTTATACAATTAAAACTAATTAATATAAAAAGCTACCATTTTTATAGTTTATAAAAGAAGCAATAGTAAATCAAATCATTCATTTTATTCTAATAATCTTTATAGAAGACTTTTAAAATCTTAGGATTTAGATTAAGATTTTTGCTGTTTAAAAAAACACCCACCAAATCCTAGAGAACTTAAAACAAAAAAGGCTGCCAATCAAATTTAAACTTTTCTCCTCAACAGAAATCTAGGAAATAGACAAAAATATAATACACTTGGAAGTCTCTTATTTCACCAACAAGCAATTAAAGTAGTACTGGTCCTCCAGGAAGGATCTAAAAACTGAAGAAAAATAATAAAAACAAATGGAAGAATTTGAAATAGAATCAAGACTCATGATTTAAGAAAGTAAACTTAAATCCTTTTGATGTATTTAAAGGATCAGAACAGCCAATCATAAAACAAGGAACAGAAATATAAAAAACTGTAGAATATAAAAAATTGAAGAGAATCACCAAAAATTACAGCGATAAATGGAATTAAGAGAATAAGAAAACCATCCAATGATAATCGAAGAAGAAAAAGCTCAAAATTTAAATTTAGAAAAATGAAAAGCTCTATTAATGTAACTTTCGAATGAGTATGTAGAAAAGATGGTAGAAATTTCGTAATTTCAAATAAGAATACTGAAACTATTAGACGAAGTGAGAGAATAAAAAGAAGAGAAAAATTATCTTGTAAAAATTAGGAAATATATACAAGAAAAAATCCACCAAAAATTATCCAAGAAAGAAGAATTATTTTGGATTACATTCATAGCAAGGAGAAGAGTTATATAGACTTACATATTTATATATTTAACCTCTAGAGTAATCTAGAGGTTGGCGAGAAAGAGGTTGAAATAGCTCCAAGAACGTGAAAGATTTAATTGTTATTGTATTTATACTTGATAATATGTATAAAAAGCTTTATGAATATAAAATGTAATTTTATACCTCTTGGAATAGGATAATTTTACATAATATATATAAATGGTTGCTCCTCATTTTAATATAAATTTATAATATAATAATTAAAGTTACTTACATTCTTTATATTGTATTATATTTGATTGAATCTTTATATATTTACAAAAAGTAAAATAAATTAAGTAACTAAAGATATATCAAAAGGTTCAATTTACTATACAAAAAATCTAAAGTAGAGAGTGATAATTCATCTACTAGATTAATAAAATTAGAAATATATTGTGAGGTAATGCTTTAACTATTCAAGAAGAAGTATTTTAATGCATTAAGTTAAGGAATTTTAAAACTATTTAACAAAATTATTTCTTCCTAAAGTTATTTTATAGAGAACAATATCTGAAAAATAAATATATTTCTATTTCATCTTAAAAATACAGAATAATCTGAACAATATAGTATAATGGATATCATAACTATCTATTAAACTCATTTAATCTTGATAAGATAATTTCTATATATAGTTGAGAAGCATATGAAGATTTATAAAATGATGAAAAGAAGACATAGCAAATTTAAAGTAATATAATATTAAAAATGCTATATATTTTAATTAATACGCATCACAATATAATATTATGTTTAAGTTACATTTAATTAGATACAAAAATATTTATATTTTAATATTAAATATTAAATCTATATGTTTATATGTTTTTCACAGTTGAGAAAATGATATATCATTCCAATTTTCTTCGGTTGTAAGATAAGCTATCTACTATTTAGAGGCCTCACTTTGCTTTTCTTTTTGAACATTTTATTATAATGTTGATTTATTATCTTCCTATGATGTAAAATTATCTTCATACCCCTCTTAGATAATTTCTAAGCCTTAGGAATAGATATTGGCTTTTTTATTTTATACTAATATTTTTCTTATATTATCTTTTTAGGACTTAGCATGCATTTGGGAGTATAAAGTATCTTATATCTCTATTTCTTAGTTAGAATAATCAGAAATTGACATTTCTTATTCTTTGAGACTCTTTACTTATTAAGAATCAACATTTTGAAATAGTTCTTATTGCTAATTAGTTGTTTCGTTTAGTACAGTATTTTCTGTATTTTAGTCATAGTAATTCTAATTAGCTAAGTAAAAAGCTTCAAAATGCTCATATTTATCGAGAAAATTTGAAATTCTTGCATTTCAGTAGCTTTCTTATGTAATAAAAGCATTTTAATTGAGTTAGTAGCATAGATCTTCTAAACTAGAGTCATATATAAAATATCATTCTATAGACTTCATTAGTTATATAACTTGCTCATGCTAGAATATTTGCCTAAGCTGTTTACTATGTTTGTTTTCTTAATCTAAATTGAATAAACGTTGCTATTTAGATTCTTGTTGGTGGTTTTTTTAGTTACAGAAGAGCTTATTAATACATAGTCTTAGCTTGACACATTTCTATACTTTGAGCATCATTTTAGTTTATTATTTATCTCAGTTTTCTACTATTTTTTATAGTTGAATTTTGTTTTTGTAGCCTAGACATTATAAATAGGAATGCCATTTAGAAGGAACTTAGCTCAACTTAAATCCAATTAATTGAATAAGTTACTTAATCCATTCTAATATAACATAGACATTAGCTGCAACCTACAAAATAAAGACTATTATATCAAGAACTTCATAACGCTAGCCTGAGTTAAAGTAAATTCCTAGATACAGTGTGAAAGTAACCACCATCAAGTATGTTATCTCTAAGTTGTTAAGATCGTTATTAATATAAGGCTAGTACTTATGTTATAGGTATAAGCATAAAGATAGTATAGACATTAAGCATCAGTACTAGAAAATGATAGAAGTATTCTATAGAAAAACGAAAAATTAAAGAAATGCTAAACTTCTGGAAAAACTTAACGAACTCTCAGAAATAGAATTACTCCTTAAATCCTATTGTAAGAAAGCCTAATTGTGACTTAATAAGATAAGATTTGATTATTTTTCTATTTCTATATAAATAAATTATAACTATCAAAGGAACTAAAATTCCATAAAAAAGTAGTCCTGGTAAAGCAAAAATGAAGATAAATTGCATGTGTTTTCCTTGCCAGCATACAATATCAGTGTAAGCATTTAATACTTCATTATTTTCCGAAATACTTAAGCAACTGAAAGCACTGAAAATTGTCTATATTAAAGATGTATAAATCTAAAAGAACGAAACGCTCATTATAGTTATGCAAATAGATTTGTTAAAAGCTTTATGCTTTAATATAGCTCATAGAGTTAGCACTATAAGAGTGAGGATTAAAATGATAAAAGGAAGGGCTATTTTAAAAATTACTTTGTTGTAATAAATTTTTTCTCCTTCATATTATAGACAATCAAAGTTAAAAATGTTGGAAGTAATTTAATAATATCCTAAATTTAACTGAAAGAATCTACTAAAATAATTAGGCCAATCAAATTTGAAGTTCTAAATAAGAACAGAGAATTACATATAGTTTGTTAAAATCTTGAAATAAGCACCATAATATGAATCTTCCTTACTAGCAGATATCAAAGTTTATCTTACTAAATAAAGTATAAAAATACTAAACATAAATATTATTATCAAAGTTGTTATTATCTATTTTTTACTATCTAAACATTTTTAGCATTTATTATCTTCGTCTTTTGCTCAATCTTTTTCACAAACATCACACAAAACACCTTTATACCCATTTTCACATTCTCCTTATCAATTTAATTATTTTTTATAGCTCTACTCTTTCATAGCTATCAGTTGCTTATAGATATTTATTTTCATAGCTATTTTTTATTTAGGTTCCTAAACATGCATCAAAATTAGGGCATTTTTGAATATGATCTGATTTGAAGTTTTCTCTCCAATATCCTTTTTTTGGAACTATCAAATTACTTCCAAAACATTTGGCTCCTTACATGCATTCTTTACACTTAGTATCATTCGTGCTTAATGAATATTACCCATAGAAACAATTTTAGCATTCATTACCATTTATCAGTATTTATCCTGCTAAGCACTGCTACATTTATAGTTAGAAGTTAAGAATGTTTTATTTACTTGTATCTGAAGGTAAATTATTTTGGTCAATTGCATTTGTTTCCAGTTATAAATGAACTTAAGTTCCAGGCTTACCTTTGATGGTAATATCTTTTATATAGAAAACACCTTCTTAAGAATAGACTCTCGTTTTACCAGAAAGTTCTGAGTCATTACTATAAATTTGAGCTATTGAGGTATTATCAGTTTTTACAATTTGACCAAAAATATCTGTAATGAAAACTTCACTTTCAGAAATAGGAAATCCTGGTAACTAATTTGCTAACTATCTCTTAGAGTTATTTGAATTACAATGGTCTAAAACATCTTCTACTTTTTAATTGCTTAAAGCATAAGCGAAAGATCCAAAGTTGTTTCCATAAGTAGCAGAGTTGTTTTTAAAAAGAGGACAGATTTCCTTACTTCATACATCAGGAATAAAAATAGGTAAGACTCCTTAAAAAGAAATAGCTCCTCCTTCACTTATGTGACTATAGATTTTATTATTGAAGAATAAGTTATTTTCTAGTCTATACTCACAAGACTATTGTTAGTCGCAAGTTAATCTTAAAGCTGCTCCCTTTTATATTTAGTCCCCTTTTATTTGATTGTTTTTGAACAAATTATTGTAGAAAGTTACATTTGCGTTTTAGCAAAAGCCAACTCCTCCCTATTGTGTAGCAGAGGAATTTTGAAATGAGTTATTTGAAATGAAGTATTTATACTTTAACCTATCATTTAAAATAGTAAAGCATGAACCTGACTTTGCTTATTGATTAAAGCACTAGCAGTTAAGTATATCTATTTACGAGTTTAGAGAATAAACAGCTGATCCATAATCATTATTACTCAATCCATTAACTAGGGTTGCATTCACTAAACTTAGTTGACTTTAATCTACTATAGCTAATGCAGTGCTTTAATAATTGGCTATATAACACCCTTGTATAGACATCTATGAGTTTTACATGTATACAACTGATCCTTAGTATGAAGAATTGATCTTTTCAAATAATGAGCTTTGAATGCTTAAATTAGATTAAATAGCATATATGACAGCACCTTAAATAGCTCTCATCCTTTAGAAGCTAATTTGGTTTAAAATTAGAACTGATTAAGTTAAATGTATAGCACCTCCAAAGTTTGCTTCTCCATTTATAAATGAAGATGAAAGAACATTTATATATGACTACTACTCTCCCCCTTATGAAAGTACCAGTTAGTGCTTATTGATTCTAGAACTAAGTTTGTTCAATAAAGATTTCAGAATTTTGACAATGTATTCCTGATGAATACTAAAGTGCTTGATTTGATAGAATTTGAAGGTTTTAGAGATTTAATCTACTTTAGTAAGCGAAAATTAGACTAGTCTTCATATGATTATTAAATAGATTGGTGTTTCTTAAAATATTTGGTTGTAACTATTTAGCAGTTCATAGATTAATAATTCCAACAGTAAAGGCTTTATTATCATAGATTTGAGTATTGCTTATTTGAAATAGAGAGTTCTGATTGAATATAAAAGCTCCTTCATCTGCTTCATTATTAGTAACTAAAGCATCATTTAAATTCAAAGTACTTCTAAGCTCCATAAAAATTACTCCCCCTTTACTTTTAGCTTTATTTTTATAAACACTTACTTAACTTACTATTAAGTTCGTTTTGGAGAAGTGAAAAACAGCTCCTTCATCTGCTAAGTTATTATAGAATTGGGAATATTTAATCGTAATATTAGATTGCTATGATTTCATGCACCCTCCTATATTAGCTTAGTTATCATAAACTTTAATATCTTCCATTTAACAATTTACTTACGAAAAATAGAAAACTGCTCCTTCAAAAGCTTCATTTTTCATAAACGTACTGTTATAAATTCTAACTTTGTCTTAGCTTCCTACTATGGCTCCTCCAATATCTCGCACTTTATTGTTATAGAATAAGCTTCCTATTATTTCTTAGTCACTAAACTATGACTTTATTGAAGACCCTTCCATTCCTAAATTTCCACTAAATGTAGAGTTAATTATTTTACTAACTGTCTTAGTTAAAGAAACCATAGTTCCATATATATTAGAATTAAACTGAATTTAACAGTCAAGTAAGCTAAAGTTCTTATTAGTTATCTCTACTAAAGCTCCACTATTAATAACATTTCATTTCATTTCACTCTCTATTATTCATGTATTTACACTTATAGCTTTTATTAAACCTCATTAAGCGATATTATAGCTAAAGTCACTCCTATCAATCAACCATTCCTTCATTTAAGCACCATATAAAATACCACCACCTGAGTTCTTATGGAATTAGCATTTCTAAACTTATAAGCTATTGATGTTTGCTATTTCTAATAAGCTTCCATCAGAAGCTTCATTACCATTAAAATAACTGTCTTTTATCAAAACTGACTCAGCTTCTATTATATATAAGCAGCTTCCATATTTTGCTTTGCTTTCTGATACTGTTATTTAGCTTATTTATAAAAACCCATTTTACTAGTAAATAAAACCTCCTGCGTCAAAAGCTTAGTTTTTGACAGACTTAATATGCTATAAATAAATGCTAGAGTAAAAGCTATAAATAAAAGCTCCTTTATTAGCTTTATTATACTAAGTATTAATATAAGAAATGTTAGCTTCTGATTAATCCAAATACAGTCCTCCTTATTCTAAAGCTAAGTTATCAAAAACTTCCAAATCTGAAAGAATCACTTTTTACCTCATGAAATACGCGATACTTCCATGAAAAGCTTAGTTGGAGATAAAGGAATTATTATAGATTTCTAATTTATTTTGATATACATCGAAGTAAAAAAGCTAAAACTCCTCCTTACCTAAATGCAGTATTTTCAGTAAAGATGCTATTTTTTATTTAAGTTAAATTAGAATTCTAATAAAATAAAAATCCTCCATTCCATACTAAAGCTTTGTTTCTTCGAGCAATTACGTTTTGAATAGAAGTAACTTAGGAGAAGTATGTATATATAGCACCTCCATAATTTGCTTAGTTATCATCAAATAAGCAATTATCAACAAAGTTTATTACGCCATTATTAGTAAAAATAACTCCCCCATAATCTAATGCTTCATTTGATAGAAATTAGTTGTTGGTAATTAAATTAAAAGTAGAGTCTTATAAATACAAGCAGCCTCCTTATAAAGCTGTGTTGTTGCTAAAATAATTGTCTTTAATAGTATTAATCTCTGATTATCATGTTAAGGCTATAACTCCTCCAAACTAACCAGCTTAGTTATAACTAAAGGAATTAGAAGAAATACTAGTGACATTAGAAGCCTCTAAAGCTAAAAATCCTCCTTATTTTGTTAAGGCTCTATTACTTATAGCCCTATTATTTTAAATCAATGTTATATTTGAATCTTAACTATAAATGGAACCTCCTTCCATAGCAATATTTTCAATAAAAGTACAGTTTTCAATAAGAAAAACGGAAGAGTCTTAGATTCAAATACTGGCTCCTCTATTATTTGCTTTGTTTTGCATAAATAAGTTATTTATAAATAGTTCCACTTTAGAAAATTTAGATACGTCAAAGCATCCTGCTGTATTTTAAAAGAAAATGTTTCCTTCAATTTCCTAAATCTCAGAAAAATAAGTAACTTCAAAAACTCCTCCTTTATCGGAGGCAAAATTTTGATAAAACTAATTATCTCTTAAAGTATGTATAATAGAATCCCGTAATTCTAGAAACCCTCCCGATGAAGTTGCACAATTCATTTTACTGAATATATTAAAAATTTCAAGTACTAAAGAATGCTATAAAAGCAATCCTCCTCCATTATTCGCTAGATTTTCTTTGAATAAACTATTTTTTATTTGCTAGATATTCGAAGACAAGCAGTATATGGCTCCTCCAAACTAATCAGCCTAATTTTGAGTAAATTTATTTTCTACTATTATGCTTATATTAGAAAACCATAAATTAATACTTCCTCCTGAGTATTAAGCATAACTAAGAGTAAAAGTATTATTACTTATTTCAACAAAACTAGAGCTCAATGCAAATATAGCACCTCCTTATCAAAAAGCAGTATTTTTAATAAACTGACTGTTTCTTATAAAATTAATATTTGATTATTACGAACCTAAGAACCCTCCCCCATTTGAAATAGCTATGTTTTCATATGATGTAATGTTCGATATTTCACTTATATTAGAAACTAGTGATAATAATGATCCTCCTCAGTCTGCTTAATTTTATATAAAAGAGGAGCTTAATATTGAAAGGATTGCAGAATATTATATATAAATAGCTCCTCCTGATGCTGCTGAGTTCTCTATGAACTAACTGTTTAAAATTAATTCCATTTATGTATTCTTAGCATAAATAGCTCCTCCCTATTATTCTGCTATATTTTAAGTAAACTAGCTGCTTTAAATAATGCTTATATCACTATCTAAAATATATAAGGATCCTCCTTCTTAAGCTTAGTTAGAAATAAATTAACTGTTATAAAAATATAAGTTAGAATTATCTGAATATAAAGCCCCTCCATTATAAAGTCCTTTATTGCTTAAAAACTTACTATCAAGCAAATATAGTTCTGTATTATATGCAAATATTACTCCACCAAACTAACCTTAATTATTAATAAATTAGGAGTTATATATTTATAAGGTAGATTCAAATGAATTTATAGCAGTTCATAATGCTACATTTTAATAAAAAATTGAATTATAAACCAGCAAATGGCCTTTCACTGCATTTATGACTTTTATTCCATTTCCAATAATTTTACTATCTACTATATAAACTTCCGAACTTTAAGCTTATAAAAATTATCCTTCATTACTTGGCTGATTTTTATAAATAGATGATTATTAAAAACTTATCGCGCTGCTCTTTAAATAAAAATAACTATTGAATCTAGCTGCTAAATTGATAATATTGATATTGTAAAAGAACATGAAGGAGTTAGTTGCTCTAATGAAACAGTTTTTATTATATTAAGAGCAATCTACTTAGTCACATGATTTTCCATCAAGTAATAACTACCCATCTATAATTAAATTGTTTATGTTTAAATAATCGTTTTATAAAATGAGAGTTATATCCGTTTTTTTTACTTTTACTGTTGAATTCTGTTTTTTATTTAAACACATAGAAGAATAAAACTCACTTAAACATTTTTCGTAGGTCTAAATAAAGATTGACTTAGGAAGCTTTGCTTGAAATCCTCCTCTTATGATTTCACATTCATTTAAGCATCAAGGACAATTCAAACAATTTAGAAAATGCTCATGAGGAGATAAATAGACATTGTGAAAACTTCCTTCACTTAATTCAAAGAGAACCTAAGAGAGCGAAGTGAAAGGGAATTCCTTCGAGCCGTTAGAGAAATTAAGTCCAAGCTTCTTGAAAACCTCAGGAGTAGTCACATAAACCTGAGCCGCCTAGCTTAGAATAAGAGAGAATTGAAAAAGAACAAAAGCTATAAGGATTTGCTTCATTCCTTTTATTATAAATTAAAGCAATTAAAATTAAATTAAATACAGCTTGCTATATTAATACAAATAAAGAAGCTATAGAACTAACACTTATTTAACTTAGCAGGTTTAATATTGTACAAATATACAATTTTCTATTTAATAAGGAATAAACATACATTTATTTAAGATAAGGATATAACTAACAATGAACTCTCTTTATTTCTGTTATAACTAATTAAATTTGAACTAACTAGTTTAGCTAATATAAACTAAGGCTAGGTGTAATTTTAGTAGCTTTTATTATTTAGCTTCTTTGACTATTTTATAAATAATTAATATTTGGTATGCTTAAATTAGCCAGCTCTAAATTAATAAATATTTGTAGATATCAACAAGCAAAATAACCTTTATAATTTTAGATTTATAAGTATTTACTGTTTAACTATTAATTTAATAGCTAATGCTACTTTTTAGAAATTATTAATCATAAGAAAATGCCTATATAATAAATAGGATATGCTAAATACTTTCTCTCTCTTTATAATAGACTTATAAAGATAAAATAAATTTAGAAATTCATTAGATAAAGTTTAGTCTTAATTTTGAACTTTTACTTTAAGCAGGACTTTGAACTAAGGGATATGATTATTTTAATTAAAAAATATAAGCATCATAAATAGATGGGAAACTAAAAAATACAATTATAGGATTATTTTTATATTTTAGTAGATGCTACATACTTTTTTATTATTAGTGCTCTTATATGTGTGCTAGAGGTATAAAACTTAGTCAATTATCTATTTTATATATCAAATATAAGCCAAATTTAAATCTTCGCAAAGCAGTACAATTATTAGAATTTAAAGAACAATAATTTTGGAAATTATCTATTTTACATTAATTAAATCACCCTAATTTTCTATTTAGTTCTCAACAATTAGTTTTTACCTGCCTTTAAAAGGTAATAAATCTAAGCATATAATAAAGTATAGATGAAGACTTTAGATGAATTAGAATGAAATAATAATAATTTGTATGAGATATAATATTAAGTTAATAATAATTAAACATCAAATATATAAGCTAATTAATTATTTAATCCTATTCATTAATTATATCATTAATATAAACCATATAACTATCAATCATAAAGGGCTTTATAGTTTAATTAAAGCTATATTTCCCATTTATTAATCTATATTAAGGATAAATGTAAACCATTCTCTTATATGAAAATGTATTATTTACAAAATTTTAATTCTAAGAAGCCGATAATTCAGATATTTACAAATCACTTTAAGTCATAGTTAAGATAAATTTATCTTACTTTCTTCCTTAAAACTTACCTAAAAGAGATAAAGTTAAAATTATTTGAAGGTAATAATTAATAGAATGTCTCTATTTTAAATTAGCTTACAAATGAGGAAAATTTCTAATTATTAATATAAGCTACTATTATTTATCAACTAGGAAAAGTTATATGATAATCCTTTATTCTATATTTGTAAAGAAACTCTATAACTTTTTTATTTTATTTATCATAATTGGCATTTAGAAGATAATCATTATCGTTTTATGTATTTATTATAAAATTTTTTAAAGTTCTGTAAAAGTATTTTATGGAACTAGTTGCATAATAAATTCATAACTATATGAGTAAGCCAAGACTTTCAAATTCTTAAAAGGAAGTTTAAAATATCGAAATCAAGAATATTAAAATAAATTTTAACATGAACAAAAGCAGAAGTAAAATAGCTTTTTGCTATATACTTATTAGACTTTAGATATTTTATTTAGATTTCTTTGAAAGTTTAGCAAAAGCTTTGCTTTAAAAAATTGGTTTTTATAAAGCTGTATATTTCAAAATGGTTTATCTCTCCACCAACTCTTCATTTCCCTCTTAGCATTTCAGTCGCAATAAAAACTTATAAAGAAAGCTTCTCATTTAATTATGCTATTTATTTATAATTTACATAGCTACTTTAGATTCTAATAGCTTAAATTAAGTTATTAAGATAAATAGCTAAATATACGAATTTACTAAATTTTAACCTTAATGAAAATAATTTCTTAGTTACTAAGTTTAGTTAGATTATTTCTAATATTTATTTAGCTATATAAATAAATAATCTAATTGCATATCCCATCCTCTCAAACCATACTTAAAATTACTAATCTCAACTATTATCTATCAAATTAGCTTTTGGAAAAATTTCTAGTTAAATATTAGATTTAACTTGATTTTAAAGAACAATAAGCTTTAATTTTTTAAAAGACACACTATTAAGATAAATGAATTCTCATGTTTTGATATAATAATATAAACTGTATAAGTCTAAGAAATTATGTTTAGCATTTATATAATAATAGCAAGTATAAAGCATCATAATATACTAAATCCAATAATTTAGAAAAGTTTTACCTTTTATTAAATTAAGAATGTAATAAATACAAAATTTTATTTTAGAATTTTTAAAGCGTTCAAAGGTATCAAATTTAAACAAATTGGCTATAATTTATTTAATTATGAAACAAATCGTTAAATACAATGAATTTTACTCTTATCCCCATAGTCGAAGGCGCCTGATAAAATTTTTCTTAATATTTATTTAATTTAATTTTTATCTTTCTAAATGTATTTTGTTCTTCAAGCTTTGATAAAAAAAAATTTATTTATTGTTTGTTATTGATATTTGTATATTTTTAAAACTATTCCTCTGATTTTTGAAATGCTTACTCTTTTTATTTTATCTTATATTTATTTAATTCTGAATTTTAGATAATTATTTGATAGTTATAATTTAATTTGCATATAATAAACTAGCTCTAAGTTTATAATAATTTTTTATTTACTTAATAATCCTAAAGCTATTTTATTAAATGAAATTGTTTTTTAATTAATAAAATTTAAATAATAAATTTCTATTTAAGTTGTCTTATAATTTAGGAATTAATCTTTCATATAATATTATTTATGAAATTTTTCTTAAGCAATTATCTATAATTAGAAGTTTATATCTCTAGTTATGCAAAAATCCTAAAACATTTATTAGGATTTATAACTATCTATCTTAATTGTTGTTTTTACCTACCAAAGTTTTAAAAATAAAAATGCTTTAATCTGTTTAATTAGGTTCTAAATATTAAAAATGTAGATAATTTAGCTTATTTTTATCCTTTGCTTTAATATTGATTTAGCTTAATAAATTTCTCTTTATTTCCTTTTATTTATTCTTAATTACATTGCTATATAACTATTAATAAGCAAACTATCCTAAAGCTTTATTAGTTTTATCTGTTTATGAAGTTAAAATATAGAAGTTTATTTATTTATAATTGAGCTATTTTATTAAATCTTCTATCTAATTTAAAATCAGTGCATATCTATGCAAGAGGTAGTTAAGAACTATCTATATTTGGTTAGATAAATCTTAATTGAAAAACCGCAAAAAATAATTAATTAGTCAGATTTCTAGAAATAAAAATTAAAAAGATAAATAGCTAGTTAAAGCATTAAAAGAGAGTTTACTTATATAATTAAAGGTATAACGAATCTGATGAATTAAGAATAAAAAATTATTCATTTATTTTTTGGAAGAAAGAAGTTATAAAAGCTTTAATAGATATTAGTGAAAGTTATTAAGTTGGAAATAATAAAGTTTATAATTAAAATAAATTGTTAAGTTTCATAATATGACTAATAAGATTATTATTTTCATCTAGCTAACTAAAGCATTCTAATTATAACTAGCATAAATTATCTAAAATATTAATTGATATTAAAGTTGTTTGATGATTTAGTAACTTTAAATTATCTTATTTTTTAAATAATAATTAAAATAAATCGAAACTTATAAGAGAAATTGATAAATAAATTAATTAATTTATTAAATAATAGATTCTGTATATTAGCCATAAGTTTATATCGATAGTAAATCTATTTTTAGAAGCTAATAGCTCGGTATTTTTTTCGTTTATAATTCATAAATTTCTTCTTCCTTGCTTTCTGTCAAAATAATCCAAATAAAATCAAAAGCCCCGCGACCCAAAACCTTAGCTTCTTCATTTAATTTTTGAATTAATTAAAAAAATTTCCTATATTTTATATAGAGGATTAAGTTATTTTATCAAAGGTTCTTTAATTATTAGCATAATATTGTAGACACTTATCTAGTTTCTTACTAAAATTATCAATTATTATTTAATAAAATTCTTTTAACAATTTTCGAAACATAATGAGTTCATGATTTTCTCTTTCAATTCATTTTTATATTTTACACAAATTAATTTGAAAACCTTAAATTATATAAAATTTATTGTTGATCCTTCATTTAATAGTTAAAAAATAAATAATAAGTTTTATATACTTCTAGTTACTATCTTAATGGTAAAATGTATGTGGTATTATAATTTTTGGAAAATATCTCATAAATTAATTAATTTACAAGAAGCAATTTAAAAATTTAAAAAGGCTATTAGTCTATTATAACTTTCAGTACTATTTCACTAGTCATTGTTACATCACTAACATTATAATAAATCTTAAAAATATTTTCTAGTTACTCATTAATTTTTTCAAAATGGAAGGATTTTTAACTTAAACAAAATTAGAAAAAATTTCTTTTTATTGTTTTCTTTTCTTAGAAGCTAATTATGTTTAGTTATCGCAATAATTTACTTGAATCTAAACTAAATAAAAATTAAGAAAAATTAAGAAAGCTATAAACTATAAATATGTTTAAATTTTTCTGGAAAAGGTTATGAATATAACGAAAAAGAAAAATGTTTCTATAATTTTTATAATCAAAATGCTTTTTATTTTAGATAATAATCCCAGCTTATTTCTCTATTCTTTAAATTAGTACTCTTGAAATTTATTAAGAAACAATTTTATTTAAATAAATAAATCAAAAACAAACAAACAACTAGTTAAATAATTAAATTTTACCTCTTATTAAATAAAATAAATCCTAAGATAAATTTCTTTATTAGGCTATGACATTCTTAATTTAGGATTTATCATTTTAGATAAATTTTAAATAACTAGAATATATTTTATTATGTCTAAAATAGCATCGGATTTTTAATTCAAAAATGAAATTTTCATTAATTTTCTTAATTCTGAACAATTTATAAAAGTATTATGCATTTATAATCTAAGAAAACAATTCTTAAAAAGAAAATTGCTATATAAGAATCATGATATTAGCAAACTTAAAATATATACATAATAATATAATAACCTATTAATACTTTTTGCTAGCATTTATATTAAAAACTTAAGGATAGGTAAGTTGAATCATTAATAACTAAATAATTTTAAATATAAACTTAAGGAAATGCTACTCAAGCAAATAATCTTAAACATAAAGTTTTATTGTTTGCTTAATTTTTCAACAGAAGTATAAGTAATATGATGATATAACTACAATATCTTTTGCTCCTTTCTAATATTATATAATATACTATATAAATTTATACATTTTATAAATTTAATTATAATAACAAAGGTTAAAGCATTTTAAAACTAAATGCCAATAAATTTATTTTAATAATTTTACATATATTTGAAAATTATGGACATGTTAGCTTAAGTTATAAACTTAATAATTCTAACATTTTTATTTAAAAAGAAGAATTTCAAAGTGAACTTAATAAAAACTCTATAGTAAGGGATTATAATAAATCTTCTATATTTGCATTATTTCTAAAATTATTTAAGCTGATTACATAAATAATAATTATGCATATTTTAAATAATTACATTCTATAAATAAATAAAGTTCTTTGTCTTAACTTTGAATTATTTTATTTATTGATTTTAAGTTATTAGTAGATTTATATTAATTTAATAATAATTAGACTTCACTTAATTATCTAATTTATTTTAGTTAAATAAGTTGTATATTTGACTATTGAAGCACTGTTTATTTTTTTAATATACAATTTTCTTATATATTCATAGTTTCTTATATTAGTTATAAAGTAAGGCATTAAATAAAGATAATTTTAAAATAGCTAGCTTATTTGTAAAATAATAAGTATAGCAATGCTTAATTTAGTGAGATTTAGGTATTTATAATCTAGTTATAATCTTTTAAGCTTTTATTAAGTTAAAACCTTTTAATCTTCAAAAATTCAAATCTATAAATAAAAAATATATTCTTAAAAATTAAATGTTCTAATGACTTTTTTAGCCTTATTTAATAATAAAGAATTATATGGTAAAAGTCATTATATTAATGCCTTAAAGATATTATTTAAGATCTTGCTTTCATAATCTTTATTTATTAAATTATCTTCATATATCATATATAGTTGGATTTGGAAGATGTCTTGTCTGGTCTTTGACGATTTAATAAATGTCAAGAATAATATGAATTGCTTCTTCAGAAATCGTCATTGTTAAGCATCAATTTTATAATGAATATAAGCTAAATAATGAAATAATTTTATTTTTTAGCAAATTTAAAAAGTTTTAACATTTAGAATTAAATAATGATGGAGATTCCTCTTTATTAAATAAAAAACAATTTTTTTGAAAAAAGATAAAAATTAAGAGATCCTATCATTTATTTTATTAAGATTTTCTTTAAATAGAACCTTATAAAATGGCATAATTAGGATCAAGATATTAAGCAAAAATCAAGCAATGTTCTATATTTATTGAAAAATGACTAAAAAATATAACTTATATAAAATATATTGGTATTTTATTTTAAATATAAGTAGGAGGAGATATTTTAGATTAAAGCATGTTATAAAAATCCACTTTTTTATAAAATGAAAGTTTACAAAGTGACTAAAATTTAAATTTAATTCTTTTTAATTTTTCTAATTAAGATTATTTTAATTAAGATATTTAATAATGAATCTTTTTAGATTAAAAAACAATTTTTTTTATAATTTATAAGATAAAATTTAATTATAATTAAAATTTAATTTGCCTAAATTATTATTAAATATCATATTATTCTTCTATTTTTTTAATTTATTTTAAATTTATTTTAATTCTTTGAAAAATCTCAACTTATTCGTTTTTACTTTTTTAAATTAAATTTTTGATTATTTTTATATATACTTTAAAAATTAATTCTTAAAGTCGATGAGATTATTAGTAGCTTTTCTTTTTTTATCGATAAATTTGTAAAATGTTAAAACATTTGGCTTATAAAAGCTTGCTCTTCACTAAATGTAATCAAAATTTTATTTTATTAATTATATTTTTTCTTCTTCAGAATTATATAAAAACTGATATTTTATATTTGTTTTATTTATTTAATTTATTTTAATTTATTAAAATCTATTTCTATTCTCTTTTTATTTTTATTTTTGCTTATATTTATTCTTATTTAATTTTATGTTTAATATAGTTATGCTTTATTTACATGAAATAAGCTAGCTGTAAAGTTTTAAAATACCTTATATATCCTTACGAATTTAAAAATTTTTTATTAATTAAATAGAATTTTATTTGTTTCTTAGCTTTATTTAAGTAAGCAACTTCTAATTTATTTATTTTTGATTTTTAGGAGTAATTTCCTGTAAAATATTATCTATGTTTTCCATTCTTTTATATGATATGCTTATTAGAAACTAATATCTCCAGCAAATCAAGAATGATAGATCTTTTATTGAGGTTTTTCCACTTTTCTTCTAAATAATCTATTTTGAATACCAAACATTAAAGCTATAGCATTTTAATAATTTTATATGATACTGAAAAAACAAAATTTGATTAAGTTTGCTTATTTTTAAACTTTTGCTTTAATTTAATTTTAACTTAATCAATTTCCTATTAAATTGTTTATATTTCATCTTAATTATACATTTACTATAATTATATAATAAATTAGCTATTATTAAGCTATATAAACTTAAAATACAACTACTTATTCAAATATAATCGAGGTATTTTACTAAAACTTTTATCTTGCTTAAATTAGCGGTATCTATGAAAGAAATAGTTAAGAACTTTTCATTTAAGTGAATTATTTGAAGTTTAAATAGAAAAAGAAAAAAATAGCAAAATTTAAAGAAATAAAGCTACTAAAAAAATAACTAGCTTGGAATATTAAAAATGAGCTTATCTTTATAAATAAAAGTACAATAAAGCATAAAAATTAAAGTATTAAAAATAAAGATTAGACAATATATCATCTACTCATTATTAAAATATGAACAAATCTAACTTTTTTTCATTTAGAAATTAGATATTAAGGTAGCATGTTTTAGTAGGAACATTTTCCATCTTTTAGAAGATATTAGGGAAAATTATAAAATTGAAATAAAATTGAGATAAATTTTAAATTAAATAACCATTGCGATAAATGCAAATCTTCTTTTAAAATTATTAAATTCAGCAATTTATAATTATAAAACTTTAAATAGCTTATAATTAAAAAATTACAAAGTATTGCTATATAACTAATGAGATCATTAATATTGTCATAGCTAATTAAAAAATCTAATTACAATTAACATAATTTATTTAAAAATACAATTTAAAGCTAAGATAACTTGATGACTTAGAAACTTTAGATTATTTTATTTTTCAATTGGTTATTAAAATTTGGTCAAAATATCGAGACCTACAATAGAAAATGATGATTCAATAAAGTCTTAATTAATCATTAAGGTTTGCCATTAAGCATAAATTCATATTAGTTATTAAGTTTTTTTTAACTATAATCTAAGTATTCTTATTTCATCTTCTTTTTATAATTGTTTACCTTGTGTCCATTTTTTCCAAAGACTTTAAAAGATCTGCAACTAAAATTAAATTTTAGCTGATTAATTTTATTTTTATTAAATATAAAATATATCATCTGGATAAAAATGTCAGGATTCAAATCAGGAATCTTCGTGATTCTTAAAAGCAGGAGTTAACGACATTCTAGAAAGGCTAAGGCCAGAAAAGGGTACCTAAAAGTTCACCCATCAGGATGAATTTCTCACCTGAAAGGGGCCTATGGGGTAGGAAAAAAATATACTCGGAAGTCTTGAATCTCACCACATAGTAGTAAATAAGCTAAAATTAGCTGATTAAAATCTGCTGGACCTCCAGGAAGAGGTCAAAAAATTGAAGAAAGACAATAAGAAGTTAATGAAAAAACTTGAACTTGCAGAAGAAATAGAATCGAGACTCATGATTTTAGAAAGAGATATTAACGAATTTTGAAATATTTCATAAGAAAAAAGCATTTAATCTCAAAACTAGCAAAAGAAGCAGAAATAATGATTAACAAGTTAGAAAAAATAGAAGAAATCCAGTAAAAATTACAGCATTAAATGGAACTGAAAGAATAAAGGAATGATCCAATGATAATTGATGGAGAAAATAACTCAAGATTTCAACCTAAATGAAAAGCGAGAAGATGCTATTATTGTAACTCTTAAAAGCATATGTGTAAAAGATGCTAGAAATTTCTCAACTTCAAGTAAGAATATTGAAACTAGTAGAAGTAGTTGGAAAACAAAAAGAAGAGATAAATAAATAATAAATAAATAAATTTGATTATAGAGCGCGTAGCACTCTCGTTGGTGCGCAGCTTTTAAAAAAAAATTGTTTCATACTGACAAGAATGTTTCTTACTGATAAAATTATCAGATACTGATAAACCTTGTTCAATACTGGTATAATTATTCAGTACTGATAAAAATGTTCAATACTGATATAATTTTAGAATACTCGTAATCTTTAATATTTGCTGGAGGTCCAAGGACATGGTAGGATTGTGTCTCATTGCATCACCAAAGCAGAGGACGACATGTGTCAATTATGGGTACTTAAATTCCCCACCTCTGATGAAGCTCGCAGTATTATTTCTTTTTCGTTCCAGAATTAAAAATAAACAAAGCCAAGCCAGTGTCGAAGGTCTAAGAATCTTATGTCTCGAGACCAAACCAAAGCAGAGGAAGACATAAAATCGATTATGGCTACTTAACTTCCCCAACCTCTGATGAAGATGACCTTGTTGTTCACCTTCGAACAACTATGGCGGTTTTAAAGATATATAATAAATTATTTTATGCTATATTAAATAATGAAAATGAAAATTAGATAAAATAAGTTAATCTGGATGGAATTTGTATCGAAGATATAAATAGTCAAAATATATAAAAGATTGAATTTCGAAAAATAATTTTTAATTTTTATGTCAATAATAAATTTTAAACTAATATTTATAAATAAAAAAAATTTAGTTTCTTAAAATAACTTTGATCTATTTACTTTATCTGATATTAATTAAAAAAATAAATTCTAGAATAACTGCAGATATAAAGATATTATAATAATAATTAACAGCTGATAAATTAAATAAATTATATTATATTATATTAAGACATAATTTAATCATGAAATATAGCTCAAAGCTTTTAACCTAAATGAAAATTGATTTATATATATAATATTCATTAATAAATGGTATTTTTTTTAGGTTTTTATTATTTTTTCTATTTTATTGACGAATTCTTAATTTTTGTCTAAACAAAACAATAAATTAAATTTCCTCTTAGTATAATAGTTTAACATTTAAATGATTTGTTTCAATTAGATTAAAAAATTGAAATAATCTTTAAATAATCTCTAGATATATATTAAAAAATTTTGAAAATAATTAATAAAATATTCAGCTTTATTCACAATAAAATTCGAAAAAAACAAAACTTTTATTTTAAAATTGAAACTTATTAGTAATGTTAATATTTTAGGTTACATATTTCAAATTACTAGAATAAATTAATTTATATATGATTATTTTTTAAATAAATTAAAAAAATTTAAATTTTTTATTTTAATTTAGATTTCCAAATTAAATTAAATTAAATTAAATAATGTTCGCCTTTCAGCTTAATAAAATAATTTTTATGATATCACTCTCATTCTGAAACTCTTAGGTCTTCATTATTGTTTTTATTTTATTTTTTTAGTTTAGTTTTTCTTCTTCTTGTATCTTTGTTCATTCTAAAAATAATTATTTTAAGTCTTCTTTATTCAAATATTAATGGATTTATTTTTCCCTTAATCATTCTTAAAATCAAGTTATTTGTTTATGTTTTTGTTTTATGCTAGACCATGTTTTTTTAATCTTAAGATTAATATCTTCTAGGATTTATTTATTCTTTTTTGTTTCTTAATTTATCAATATTTGATTATATTCTAGCATTTCTTTTAAATTTTTCTCTATTTTTTATTAGTTTCATTTTTTATTGTATATTTATTATTTCCTTCTTTTCAGATTTATGTTTATGTGTAAGTTTTATAATGTTTCTTGTATCTGAAGACTGTTTTCTTATATAATTTATCTGTAATATTAGCAATCAAAGACATGTTCGAATTTTTCTTATTGCTAACGAATGCATAGTATCTACTCTTAATCAATATGTCTTTCTGAGAGATCAGCTCTAAAATATATTAATTGCGTTCTTAGTCTATAAATTATTTCGGCTGTTTTCATATCTTATATTCTCTATATTGTTTCCTTGAAAAATTTTTTTAGTATTTTTTTTTAGATTTCTTTAGTATAATTGTTTATGTTAAGATCTTTTATTTATTCATTGTTTATTTCATAGTATTTTGCAATTTTTTTAATGCTTTTTTTATATTTTGAGTTCTATTTTTAACTCTGTTTGAAAAGTTATTAGAATTTTGTATCTTATCTACTTTTTTCTTTTTCTTGATCATTTCTGAATTAATCTTATAACTTTTTGTAGAATTTTAAAAATCTTTATGCTGTTGAATCTTCAAATTTACATCAGTTGAAATCTATATACTATATTTCTTTAAATGATGCTTGTGGAATTTTCAAGTATTTTCTTAGGATTTATCTTTGTGCTATTTAGATTTTATTTTTTCATTTTGTTATTCCTAATTGAATACTATATGGGATTTCCAAATTATATATAATTTAATATTTCTTTAAAAGTTCCAATTAAATCTAATATATTTTTAACTTATTATTTATTAGGGAAATTATTTAAATTCAGTGATAAATTGAATTTTATATTTGAAAAAGTAATTAATTTTGCTCATAATTATTCAAAGATAAATTATAAATTAAAATAATGTCTTGAACTATCTTGTCATGTAGGAAAAATTTGAAAGGAATTAAATATTTTTTATTTAATTTCCATTTTAAAGTCTAAAAGAAAAAAAGATAACTTTATTACAATCTCAAGGATAAAACTAAACCTTATTAATATTTAGAACTATTAAATTTAATAATTAACTTAATTTAAAATTTGTAAATAAGCTATTATATTTTAATTATTTTTTAGTTTTTTTAAATTAAACTAAATTGTTTTAATTTCTAAATGATAAACTCTTAATCTCTTAATATAATCATTTGTATTAAAATAGTGAATAATATAGTGCTTTTATTATATAAATGTTCAACAATTTTAACTAATATCTTACTTTTACTGTATATTTAGCGTAAAAAGTTGATTGCTTAGTCTTATAAAATATATTTGAATCAAATTTATATTTAATACTCTCGTAATACCTTTTAATGCTTTATTAGTCTAAGTATTTATCATCATTTCTTTATTGATTATCATTTTTCTTCTTTTATATAGACCTGAAATATATGCTTAATTTTTATAGTTTAAGCTATATTTTTTTAGTGCATATATTAATATTTAAAATTTTTAAACAATTAATAATTGAAAAATGATAATATCATAAGAGGAAAATAAAAAAATTAAAATATTTAAATCAGATTTATCAAAATTTAGTGAAGTAAAGAAATATTAAAATTAAATAGTAATAATGAGAAGTACAAATAGACTGAGATAACCTAAGAAAAGTATTTAGAAAAATGCTATTTTCTGTGGGAGAATAGCAATTAATGAAGATGATGCTAATATAGAAAATAAATTTAGAAGATAATTTGGAATGATCTGACATAATTTTTCGAAACCTGAGGTGATGAATCTAGAGAAGAAAATATGCTGAGTCAACCAACTCGAAAAGTTGAAAGTGAAAGAAGGAATAGACTTCCAATTCTTCAAGAAAATATTGGCTGGATAGGGAGTAGATATCTCTTTAGAAAACAGTCTCTTCTCTGAACCCTTTTTAATTTAATTTAATTTAATTTAAATAATAATAATAATTTTGCTAATTGTAAAATAAAGTTTTGACTTCCCTAGGCTTTCCAAATAGATATCTGTGAATAAATTTTTTTTCGTAGTTGTATTACACAATTTTTAAAAAATTAAGGTATGACTTCCATAGAGTATTTGCTTATTTCTTATTGGTAGTTTCTATTTTATAGACGTATCATTCAGCTATTCATAGCTTGTTAAAATTTTTTTAAGTTCTTTGCTTTTGATTAAGTTTGAGTTGCCTTCATTTTTTTCATTATCTTAGTTAACGATATCTAGATTAACAATGCCAAAAATTTTAATACTTTTTCTTATTTTCTTCTTTGGATAAATCTTTTTTCCAGTATCTTAATTTATTTGGTTATATTTATATACATTTTTTCTTAAATTTACTTTTCTTAATGCTGTGTTGAGTAAATTCTTAACTATAATCAATTATGATCATTATGTGAAATTAATTTAATGCATTTCATATAATTAATTTTCTGAAATTAAATTTTGTTTATCAATTGATTTTTAAGAAATAGCAATTCAACGTTTTGGTCTTCTATGCAATTTATTATCTCACATATTTTTTCCTTTATTAAAGAAAATCTCTTCATACTATGTAATTTATGTTTTAATTTGTTCAATTTCATTTTAAATAATTTATTATTTTAGTTTCAGAATTAGATCATTCAGAAAGACAAAGCATTACTTTCTCCTCTGAAGAAAAACTAGATTCTAGCTTTTCTTTTTTATTTCTCCTTTTTAATTCTTATAGTAATGCTCTACACCATTTTAAATCTATTAAAACTAAAAGACTGAATGATATAAAAAATAAATGGTAGGCTAACAATAACTTTTTACTAGCACTACAAGTGAGGAGTAGAAAACTGAAGGGATATAGCAAGCTACAACCTAGATCTTGTAGAAAATCATTCAAACCTTCTTAAAAATATCCTACAGCAAACTTGTCACTTCATCGACTGCTGAGAAACCTAGGAAGAAGCAATAATTTTGCCCCTCAGTAATCATTTTAAACTCTTTAATCACCACAGGAAACTGAATTAAAAATAACTGTTGCTGAGTTGTAGCAGATAATAAATAAATAAATAAATTTGACTATAGAACGCGTAACCCCTTGTTGGTTCGCAGCTCTTTCCATATTCAATATATGTCTGTTTCTGCAAGTATGCCTTCAGGTAATAGAGATTTTTCTCTTATAAGTTGCATATCTTCCTCATTTTCCTCTAAATTATCTCTTATTCTTTTGTCTTCTAACTATCTATGCTTTATTAAATCTATATTGAAAGCTTAATTTATTTTTTCTTATATATCTTACTAATTTTAATTTCTAATTCTTTTCTTGTTAATCATGCTTTTGAACATTCATAAAAATTAAAGTTTCCTGCTCTATATTATTTTTCAATTTATTTTTTCATTCAATTTTTTTTATTTATCCTTTTTCTAATATATCTTTGATATAATCTTTTATTATCAAATCATCTTTTGCTCTTTTTTACTATTTTTATGTTATAATAAATTTTTAGAATTTAGCCGTACCTCATATAATATCAAATAATTCCATTCTTTATCTTTTACTCTTATTGCTCTTAGATTTCAAATACAAATTTATCTTCCTTCTTTTTATTCTGAACATTTTTCTATGATATGCCTTTCACTTTCTCTTGCATTATTACAGATAGGGCATTGACTTGTCACAACTAGGTGTCTTTCTTTTCTATTTTTATTGTATCTCAGGTAGTTTGGACGATCCCGTCACATATTTATCAAATCATGTTCTATACTGTAATGTTGCTATCATTTATTCCATTCTTTCTCTATCTTCTACGTATACTCTATATTCTCAAATTGCACGATCAATATTTTTCTT